>JAOBYE010606187.1:0-12265 GCA_025403585.1 Parazoanthus swiftii
TCCTTCTCTTTCCTCCCAATCCCTCTCTTCCTTCTCTCTCCTCCCAATCCCTCTCTTCCTTCTCTCTCCTCCCAATCACTCTCTTCCTTCTCCTTCCTCCTAATCACTCTCTTCCTTCTCTTTCCTCCCAATCCCTCTCTTCCTTCTCTTTCCTCTCCATCCCTCTCTTTCCTCCTAATCCCCCCTTCCTTCTCTTTCCTCCCAATCCCTCTCTTCCTTCTCTTTCCTCTCCATCCCTCTCTTTCCTCCCAATCCCTCTCTTTCTCTCTTTCGTGCCAATCCCTTTCTTCCTTCTTTTTCCTCTCCATCCCTTTCTTTCCTCCCAATCCTTTTTTTCCTTTCTTTCCTCTCTTTCCTTTCCATCCTTCTCTTTCCCTTTTTTCCTCCCAATCTCTCTCTTTCCTCCAAATCCTTCTCTCTCCTCTCCATCCCTCTCCATGCCTCTCTTTTCTCCCAATCCCTCTCTTCTCCATCTCTCTCTTTCTTCGCCATCCTTTTTTTTCTTTTTCATAAGTTATTTTTGTCCTATTGTTTATATACATTTTTTAAATTTATATTGGTGGTTCCTTCACATAAACATAATACATAATACGCCGAAACCAGAGGTTTATTTGGCTTACAGAAGTTGTGGCTAGGGCTAAATTTACAACAGATATTGAAATAAAGAAAGATACACCATGGTTAGAAAACTAGTATTAAAAATATTAATCATTAACTATTAACTAAAAGTAAAAAAAACTATCCTGTCTATCCTTCTCTTCCCTTGCCATCTCTCTCTTTTTTCCCATCCCACTCTTTGCCCACAGATTCCCTCCTCATCCCTCTTTTCTTCCTCCCAGTCCCTCTATCCTCCCCATCCCTTTTTCCTCCCCGTCCCTTTCTTTCCTTTCCATCCCTCTCTTTCTTCTCCGTAACTCCTAACTACCTTTCTCTTTATCCTCTTTTCTCCTTTACTTTACATTTCTTTTGAAAGCTTACAAATGCTGATGTTTAATCTTGTAGCTAATGTGTTTACTTCGTTTGTGAAAATGTTAAACCAACTCATCTCATTAGTAGTGGTGCCTCATACGATCAATTAACTACATTACTTTCCTTTTTAGCTTCAAACGTAAGAAAGAAAAAAGCGCAAGGAAACGAAAACCTAATGAGAAAGAAGGCAAGGAAGTCAAAGTGGCACTGCTGAATAGAAATGCTGTGAAAACCAACGAGTTGCTTATGACGGAAACAGCGAAAGTCTAAGTCATAACTGAAGGCTACAATGTTGTGTTGGTAAATTGATTTCAAGTTGAACTGGCTTGTTCAACAGTCAAGAAATTCAAAGCTTACCGATTGCTGTATATAACGAAGCAATTTGTAAATATTTGGCAGTTTTTTACTATTTCGCCTCAAAGAACCTTATTGGGACTTTTCTTTTTTGTTTTTATCACTAACCTCCCGGTCCAAACATACTTACTATAAAATCTAACGACGCCAAGACTAGTGGGCAAACTAATTAAGTTACGGCGAAACCTAAATACAATTTGTAATTTTGGGTCGGGAATCATAAACATTGCAAAGCCACCATACTGGATTTTACAGCAGCCACTTAGTAGTTTTTAAAGTTTTTCTGTTCACTGTTTATTATGATGTGGACAAGATATATACAAAGAACTTTCTGAAAGACGACTGCTGCTGAGCGGAGACCAAGAGTGTCTGACTTTCCGTGCAATAGTTCCGACAATGCATGCAGGTTTGTCCGTTAACAAAAGCTGGTTTTTGCGAAGGTCGTAAGCATTCAGTTTCAAGAACAACGAACGCACAACTTAGCCCTTGTTGAAAATAAATACTCTGAACTTTTCAGTCTTGTGGAAATTGGGGTCATTCTGTCCATTCCTTATCAGTTACCGAGTTCGATTTTGGATATCTCGGTAAGTAATGGGCAGAATGACCCATACTCTTCAAGGAGACAAAAATATGTACACGAGACAAGTATGTTACACGCACGACACGCCATTGAACCTTCTTTTGCAATCTTGAATGGTTTACCTCGGTGTAAGAACCTCACGACTGACGTCATAGGGTTCCCTGAGAGATGTGTGTGCTCAGTGATGTCATAGTGTGAGAAGTGAAGCCTCGTTCTTTCGCCGAGGATTGGCAAAACGGTGAATTCATACTCAATAAAAAATTACTTCGATTATGGGAGGTGAATTAACGTCATTAACGTGCTCGACGCCGGACTAGCGTCAGGTATATTGACTTGAATTGTTTAATTTAACTCCGATAATAAAAGCATTATTTCCAATCTATGAGCAGAAGAGAGCAACGTATCAACATTAAGGGGGCGACTAATCGCCTTCGCCACTGGGTGACGTCATTGTGGGCCGAGATAGAGCCTCTTAAACTACGTTTCATGCCAGATCTAAAATTCTTACAGTTGTAGCGACTTGTATTGTTGCGATTCCATGAGAGTAGTGGTGATTTCCGATGATTGGTAGCAAGATTTTTTATTTCATCTGCTGGCGAATTTCATAATGAGGGCCATTTCGAAATAGTTGGTAAAAACGAATTCAACTGGTCTTTCGACTTTGTTCCCTATACCTTGGACACGAAGAAATCCTAACATTGGAGCGACTGCACTTGGTGAAGTGTCTTTTTTTCCTCGGGGACACCACGTCCATTTCCCGATGAACTCGTCACATGACAAACGTGATTTACAAATTAGCAAACCCTAATTGGAGAAAATGAGTCACATGACAAGCAAACAGAACAATTGTCCTCTCGAAAAATCCGAGGCTAAAGAAAAGTCAAGAGGAGTTGGACGAGCAATGAAAATTACGGACATTCAATTTGCGGCAAATCAGCTCCCCGGGATTTTATGCAAAAATCATCTCTTGCTTCACGTGAAGCACGTTTTTCGTGCGAAGACGATTCTACAGACGTTATTTCAAAATCATAAATCGTATCAAGTGACGACACATCGAATGCAGCAAATTCTAGTCTTGTGAATGGATAATTGAGGGCAAAGTAGGCCGCATGTCATAAAAAAAGAAAAACTGGTTACCAGGTAAAATACGGGGCGATATCTAAGCAGTAAACTTTGTCTTGAGTTCGTCTGATTCCCCTTTGTTCCAAAAGCGTGTTTGGCCATTTGGGGAGGCTTTTTGTATGGATTTCATTAAAGAAGTATCTATAACACCAACCGCCGCTTGAATAGAAGTTTCAAAGAAAGACTGTCGTATTTAATATTTAAAAGATACAGTGTTGAATGTATATCAGTGTGGGCCTTGTTGGGTGTGGCCATACGTACTTTCCTCGAGATTTATAAATGTAATCAAAATAACCATTGCGTGACAGCGTGTTTCTTATCTGACAGATTTTACAGGCTAAATTAAGGACGAACAATGAAAAGTAAATATATACTAATTAGTATCGCATGACAGGTTAAGCGGACTCAGAACTAGTTCTGCACTACTTTGACCCCCACCAGGGGTCTTCATTTTCTCCTTGCGGATCGGCCTTCGGCGTCGCCGCTAAGACTGACTGTCCTTAAGCTTTGGGTGCGCAGGCAGAGACTTCGAGAAGAGGGCGCGCGTGGAATCATGGGAATGGCGTTCCTTCCACCTTCCCAGAGGTCCTCGCGCGCTCTCCTCCACTGCCAGGAGAGTCTCAGACAAGTGTCCACTTTTGATTTTTCCAACGACAATGGAAATCCCCATTTTCGGAGACGGAAACCTTCTCAAAGACGAATTACATTTCTTTCTTACATATGAACACTTCCAGCTGGTCTTCCAAATGGTTATCCATTTCCCAGACAAATAATGGATATAACGGACCAAGAGGGCAAGGTACGTATGGAAACGATCATAGTTCATACTCATAGTAATGCTAATGCTACCTGTATTTTAAAGGTATGGTGGTAAAAGTTTCTAGCTGTACCAAGGTGTCAAAAGAACATACAAACAAACACTGCTAAAGCTATCAAGTGAAGATTTTCTATGAGGCCGAAAGCTTGAAATACATGTATATGTTTTGCAACTATATAAAGACTTTTAACACAATATAATACAATTTTTTTTTATTAGTTTTCCCATAAGGGCTTTTCCAAACTAATTTACAGCGTTTGTTCATAGTAAAAATCTGTCTGAATCGCAAAACGGTTTACAGTACCGGCCAGATTAAATCTTATGTTGACCCAAGGGATTGTTCCGCTTAAACCCGTGGGTCTGACCCGTTTCCCTTGGAAAACGGGATTTATCCCTTGGGTTGCCATCCCGTTGTCGAATCGTTCGTCACTGACCCGAGGGACAAAAATCAGCGTTAAGTGTTAATTTGTTCTGCAAACTCACTGCAACAGCTAGGATTATATTTTTGTTGCTGTCAAAGATCAATGCTAAAGAAGAAGCATATTACATGTATATTTTGAATAAGCTTAAAACATATTAATCAATGCACAGCGTCACACTTTGGGAACTTCTGTAGGTTACGCTCATTGATTGCATGGAACTATTTGCTTTTATGTGGTTTGATTTGATTCACCAAATAAAAGCATTTGAGAAAAACAAAAATGCACTCAAGTCTTGCTGCACAGCTTGATCAATTACTTGAAAGGGAACTGCCGAAGTTTGAAAGCAGTCCCTCATCAAACCTTGAACTGAAGTTGGACGTCTTCCGTGTCAACGGAATCTTCATTCCTTTTATTGCTGAAATTCCCAGGGAAATATAATTGATTCCCAGTATAGATGTACGTGTAGTTTTTTATTTTTATTGGTGGTGACGAATGGTTGTTTAAACTTTGCTGAGGTTGTAATTTGCCTGTAAACTTTAATGGCAACATGCATTGATTAAATTTTTTTTTGTTATAAGCACATCACAGACCTCAGGTTGTCGAAAAACAATTTTTAAAGCAATGTCCCATAGTGCATATCAACTCTTATCTATTCTTAAACAGATCATTCTTAAACAGAAAAAGAAAATTCGAGACAAAGTTGAATGACCGCATGAATGTTTCCGAAAAAACAGATGCCGGCCGCTGATGTCATGTTTATGATCGCAAGCTGAACACCGAGAGACTGAGCATGATGTGAGACTTCAACATAAAACCAAGACATAAAACCTTGAGCAAATAGCTCAAATTCCAAACAACACAGTTAACCACAATATGACATATGACACACAAGATAGTTTTTTTCTGTGCTGTTTTCACACCCACCCTTGGACGTACATTGCCCTGTACAATGAGGCCAGTCACGTGTTGCAAAGGGCTTGTCAGAATATTGTAGGAAATAACTCTTTTAAGTTTAAGTCTGTGATGCCAGTCGATTAGAACTTTTTGGATCGGTTGCGAAGTGTGAGAGTGGCGAACCGTTATTGGTTTGAAATCTAGCCATATAGTCCGTTGGGAAAGGCAAGAAGGTAATTATGTATAAGCGTCTCTTTGTTTTTCGTAAAAACACGAATTTGGATCCTAACAAATAAGACAAAGAAATGGTTTGCAACTGAACCATTATGGCATTTGTAACTGAGCAATATCGTTACTGAATGAATCAAGAGACCAAACAATACTTTGAGTTAAACTAGCAGGATGGCGGGTTAAGTGCAACGAAACGAACGCCACAAATAAAGTGGTTAGGAATCAATAAAAAAAAGTATAAAAGTTATCACGACATGTTCTGTGTAAGCAACGAGTTGTTCAAGTTGATGATAAACTATTCTTTGCCTGGAGTGACAAACAGTAATACATCTCGGAAAACGAATCGTACGATAATGAATCATTGCAAGTTATTCCATTAGCACTAGGGCACTACAAGCAATATCAGTACTGAAAGGTATAAGCAGAGAAAGAATGTTGTGAGCCAAAACATGCCACGTCATGTACCACGACCGTGAGGGGAGGGGGGGAAGGCGGGAATATGAGTATGCTTTTCAAGGAAATTTGAATTTGGGTTTCTGATTTGACTAAAAAGACACCCATACTTAATTTATTTTTTGCTAAGAACGGTATTGAGAATGTTTGCTCTTTTTTCCGAAAAACCCGCCAAAACCACTAGCTCCCTTTGTCTAAATAATAAACAAATGCTAGCACAGACTTGATGGTATACAAGCTCGTCCACTGACACGAGAAGCGGAGTGTTGCAACCATAACCTTTTTGCTTATCAGCTAACAAAACATAAGTTTAGAGAGTCAATAACACTGCCAACAAATTGTTGAGTCAGAGTGACAAGTTAAAAGGTTTTTCGGGTCTTAGAAGCATTTACCGTCGTCGTTCACCGCCTGCACCCCTCCCCCTTTCATTCAAATTTCCTCTACGGGCTCTCTTTTTACAATATTAATATATTTGGGAAAGCAATAAGAATATGAAGCAAGAGGAATTCGTGAAATGACAAGTTTTTAGTCTTTAATTAACGAATTGACTCCAGAGCCAATTATTTTAACAAAAAGGGCGAGTTTCAAAGCTCTTAATTTTAAGCATTTGCAGTGCAAAATTATGAAACTCAGGGACTTTGCACCATAAAAGTTTAGTTTAGATTCAGGAAATTTGAATTTGCGATTTTGCACCATAAATTCTTGAATTCAAGTTTCACCAGCCCACGAGCTCTCTGAGCACATTCCGTGTACATGCATGTACACGAACGCTGCAGTTTACAACTGGAGCTTGAAGCATCGTTCAAACTTTATTAGTCAGCAGGCTTGTGGTCACTTAACTATAGTCTCTTCTATAGTCTCTTATTTTGAAGGGCTTTTTAGAATTTAATTAATTAACATAACTTAGTTTCCATCAATCATAACGGCCGAAATCATAGCTGATCTCTGGATCCCAGTTTTTCCTTTCAAAGTCTTATTTACTTTGCCCAGTGAAAGAAGGAGAAGAAGGCAAAACGGTTGCACGACTCGATATTTAAAAACGAAAGAAAAAGTAAGAAAGGAAGTATTTTCAAAGGAAAACACCTAAAAATAATCAATTTCCCCCAGATTACGCTTTCAAGAGTGATAGACTTTGCACCGCAAGTTAGGCGACGAAAGGAAGTCGCAAACAATTAGGGAAAGGAAGGAAAACGAAATCCAACAGGAGGAGCATAGTTATTTAACCTGCGTACAGCCGGCCCGAGCTCTTTCAACCGAGTGTCTGCGGGGCAGGCTGTGATTATTTAAACCGGCCTCTGTGACCAAAGTATAGTTGGTCTCGCATTTTCCAGTCTCGGATTTTTCCGGTCTCAGATTTCCAGTCTCAGATTTTAGTTAGTCTCAGATTTTAAAAAGTTGAATAACTTTCCTCAAAATGTTTCAATCAAGCTGGTATTGCACACGCTACCTTCTATCCAAACCCAGAACCCATCGCAAGCATAATGGAGTGCAAGTAAATGCTGGGGGGAGGGGAGAGGAAGCCGAAAAAATCCGAGACTGAACACCATAAAGTTGAATAACTTTCACCCAAATGTTTCAATCGAGCTGGTATTGCACATGCTACCTTCTCTCGATCCCCAGAACCCATCGGAAGCATAATGGAGTCCATCGCAACACAAGCAAGTAAACACAGGGGGGTGGGGAAAGAAAGCCGAAAAAATCCGAGACTGAACACCATAAAGTTGAATAACTTTCACTTCAAATTATATCCAGCTGATTACTGTACAATTTAAGTTTGAACAAATCCGAGTTTTAAGTTAAAAAACAAAACACAGTAAATGATCTATTAACTATTTAACGCCCACTCTCTATTAAACGCCTCGTAGCTAACAGACGCTCAGGTCAAAGTAGGATTTTCAGTTTTTAAAATAGACGCCCCAGTTTCTGACGAATGCCCCCCCATTTGTGAAGCATTTTTGGTCACTTACTGATTACACGATGATTGCTATGAAAGTGTAGAACTTTTGACATATTTTCACTACAGTCACTACTCAGTGCAGAGTGTTACAATAAATAGTTTTAAGTTATTTTTTTTACGTTTAACCTTTTACAGTAAATAATAAACAAATTATTATATAAAAAGAGTCAATTGAATTTAAATGGAGAGAAGGCTCATATGAAGCTATACAAACTGATCGCAGTTAGATTTGTTGGCTGAAAAGCGTTTATTAAGAAGTGTAAAATATCAATTGTAAAAATAGACGCCTCTCTCCAAAAGACGCCTCTTATCTGCCCCCCTAAACCCTGAAAATTTATTAAACGCCCACGGCGTTAATAGATCAGTTGCGGTAAAAACAGTTCGGAGTCCTAATATTTAAAAATCTGAAAAACTTTCGCTTCTTAAAGAATTAAAAACTATTTCTTTTAATAGCTTGAATACTGTAGTCTGAAATGACCGCGCGGGGACTGGCGTCTGCACGCAGGCTAGAATACTGATAATGTTTCGAAGATGCCGGAATTTTGAGTTCCATAATTTGGTTGTGGAAACCACGAAGGTTCGTCCACTATCGGTTTCTCTTGTATATTTTGGTCAGACCAGGTTGACTTTGCTAAAACGTGTCTTTCTGTTAATCAGTTCGATGTAACTTCGATAGATACACGTTTTGCTTTTACAAGAACAAGAGCAGTCTTGGCCGCAACTCTGTAATCTCACTGTCTTCGTATATTAAGCATCAAAAATATATTAAAATATTCTTACCAGTTTATGTCTAACATAAACTGGTCTTTTTCTTATAATAAAAAAACTCCTTCTGATAACAATAAGGTCAGAGTTACTTTACCTTCGGTTGCAGTTTTGTTTTTTACGAGTTATATATTTTCCTAGTGCATAATCGGCTTCATTTGTGTTTCAATAAATCTGCCAGTTTTAAGAGAAAAATTGTCACAATACTGGCATACTTGTTTGACTCCTGATGTTAAAAGTCACCATACAAATACCTGTTTAGGATGCGACGTAGCCCAATGATATACACTCATTTACAGGGCCGTAGCTAGATTCAAAATTTAGGGAGGGCATTTGCACTCTTTACCTGACCCTAGTTACGGCCCTGCTAATCATTGCATTGTACTGAAAAAAGTTATTCTTCAAAACCAACTTCCGGTCCAAAATTTAGGGGGGGGCATTTGCCCTCCCTGCCTGACGGTAGCTACGGCCCTGATTTATAACTGAACATGTGTAAAATGTTCCACAAAATGAAAGGTTGTAAACTGACTGTGATAAAATTGTTGTCGAATGCACTGTCATCGCTCTTTTTTTTTAAAAAAAAACTTCAACTTCCCTTAAAAAAAAGGACAATTCGATTTTTTAGTTTCTGTTCAAAATTTCCGGTTCCCTCAGGAAGAAAGCAAGCTTATGTATGTTCTTTTACGAAAAAAGCAACATATAACTTTGCTAGTATTCGTTAATTCAAAGTGTTAAAGAAGGCGTTTTACCAGTGAAGCGCCAGCACAAAGCCTACAGAACATATGTGTTTTTGTGAAGCGGTTGTTGAAACGCCTAAAACCCTTCTCACCCAAAAGTGTAAACGCCTTTTAAACGTAAAACACTCCAATATAGTGAGGCCTTAAACGCGTTTTGTGTTCGACCACTTATCCAAAATGTTACTTTTGCATCGACTTGTTTACGCCCTAACACAGTGCTGTACATTCACATATTGTTGAACAAATGGAAAAGTTCAACAGAGAACTAAGGATCTCCATTACCGACTTGAGATCGAATTATGCCAGAAATTGACAAAAAGTTTACAAAAATTGGCACCGTAAAAGTTAGTGATAACTGATGACAAAACTGATGTCAGATGCACTCTCAATGTCGCCAATTGTTGATATTTAGCTCAACTGAGCTTTCCTTAGTAGACCAAAACTGAAACACGGTGCTTAAATTCTGCTGTGATACTTTCTTTTTTTTAAAATTCGACCTTTAATGAAGAAGCAATCGAACTTGTGTGTTATGCTGCCATATCAGCTTAGTAATACCAGTGAAATGGTATCTAAGAAAAAATTTATAGCTCTTTAAGAAAAATAGCAATTACATGCTTTTCAAAAAGGTACCCTAAAGAAAAGGCCGCAGTGGTTGGATCCGTTTTTTTGTAATGTTAATGTGAACGTTTTGCAACTCAAAACATCAACAGCTGCGTTTCCGATGAGCTGGTATGAGTTATTGATTTCGGTTAAAATCTGTTGATATTTGTGTGTTTTTCAATTCTGCCAATTTTATTACAAAATCTGTGACAAATCCGGCATTCGTCTTTTAACTATTGATGTCTTTCGAAATGCATCATATACAAGGACCTGTTTATGCCGTAACACAATGTTGCACATTCAGCTGTTGTTAAAGAAACGGAAAAGTTCAACAGAGAGTTAAGAATTTGGATTAACCACTTGAGATCGACTAATGCCAGGATTTGCGAAAAACTGTACAAAACCTGGCAGCCTTAAAAGTAGTCGTCTAATTGGTGACAAAACTGATGTCCGATGCACACACGGAGTCGTCCATTATTAAAATTTTGTTAAACTTAGCTAAGTATATCAAAACTGAAATGCGGCGTTTGAATTCTGTTGCCGACCTTTTATGAAGAAGGAAGAGACTTGCGTGTTTTGCTAGCAAATCAACGTAGTGATAGCAAAATGTAACATTCTGTTAACTTCCTTAACTTAAAATGTTAAAGAAAGCCATGCTTTCAGTAAAGCGCCAACGCAAATCTTCAAAGCATATACATTTATAAAGCGGCAGTTGAAACGTCCAAAACGTTTCTCACCGAAAAGTGTAAACTTAGCTAGGAAAAGTAAAACAATCGAAGATAGTGAGGCCTTAAACGCGTTTTGTTTTGGACCACATATCCTACATATCCTATTTATTACCGGACGCGTGACTATTTATCATGGCAGAACTGAAAATCTAATCTTTTCTGTATATTTTGCATTTTACTATAAGGTAGGCGATTAGAGTCGGTCGCGGTCGTGTGAGGGTCTGTTGACATATGCTGCCAATTTATGTACTGATTTTGGTTCAGAATAAGCATAATCTGGCTGCCAGACTACCAACTTTTTGACAGCTATTTTAAGTGCTTCGCTCGTACAGGAAAACGAGATCGCACATATAAGTATGCATTTAACACGTTATAAACCATCAATCCCTCTTTCTTAAACTCGACATTATATCGGAAAATATGTAACAGAAATTATATTTTGGCTCGTTGAATGTACTCCAGTCAGAGTGCCTAATAAAAGTGTTCATTTTAAGGTCTTTTCTACACACACAGAACTCCACTGGTATACGTTTTATTTCAATAAAAAATAGTACAGCAGGAAGTACGACCTATTTATTCCATTGTGTGAAAATCTTGCTGGCGGCAAATGAATAGTGACCCGCTGTGGGTCCTCAGCGTGAACTGTGTTTTTCAGCTTGTCAAGTTGTTATGTAAACAAGACGGCTAATGTTTCATGACAACAACCAAAAAAGAGTCTACAATTGCATTCTGTAAATAGTGTTTTGACATTCTCAACCTTAGAGCAATTTAAGTTATTGGGTTTTTATTATATTCTGCTATCCAGCTCTCAGATTCTGGATAGTTTACATTGTAAAAGTTCGTAAACTAACAATAAGAAAGCAATTCAAAAGTGCTACCTTTAGTTTTCGTTTTAGTTAGAGGCTCTAAAAAGGACAATTTCCCCAGATCCGAAATGACCAACTAGTGTACTATATTCAGCTCTGTTCTTAAACTGTGGTTACAAAACCTTCTTTGGCCGCGCTTTCTTCCTTTGATTGTCCACCTATAACTTATGCACTCGTCGTTAGTTTTAGCTAGCAAATCCTGGATATTTGCATGTGAAAAAACTACGAAACTTTCTTGCTGATATCGTTTTAACTATTAATTGTATAAAAAAATGATTCATGATCATTCTTGAGTTTGAGGACATTAAGGACAAAATGTATTTTTCCACAGGCCTAAATTTATACAGCCATTTTATGCAAATTCTCATCTTATCTACGAGACCTGCATTAATAATTCAAGTTCACTCTTCAGACATACGTGCTTCACTGCTAGCTGCTGCCTCCAAGAATAGAACTGATCACAAAAGTGTTTGTAAATAAGCAAATGGGAAAGGTGAACTACCGTCAAAACAGTTCCGCTTAATCTCCGATTCGCTTTGGATGAAAATGTAGTTTGAAATGGATAACACCAGCTTTTCTCGCACGTTTACTAAACAAATCTTGTTGCTTTTAATATTGGCCCTTGGCCTTCTCCCCCAAAAAGTCCAGTTACTTCGTTTAAAAGACTTCTTCCCTTTCGGAGTCAACGCAGAGGACTCAAGCGTCCCACTGAATGATGATGGCAGTTCAGGAAGGGTCTCCATTTCAAGTTCTTTTCCCTTCTTTGACAA
>JAOBYE010606298.1:0-12264 GCA_025403585.1 Parazoanthus swiftii
CTTTCGTAATGATCAAATTAGGTGATCAATATGTGATGTAATTACAGGAAAAGCAAGGAAAAGACCCGTTTGAAAACATTGCTGTAATGCAAATTAAGGACCATTAAAACCACTTGGTTCTAAAATTGAAAACATTTTTCTGGCTAACAAAAATGTTAACAGTTTCCAAAACCTTCTGGAAACTGCACAGTTGCTGTCAGCTTCTGCACAACTTCCCAAACCCATGCAGTTGAACAAAATTATTTTTGCAAAAACACGTAATCCTACACTAAGGTCTCTCCAAAATACATTATGTAACCGCACCCTCAAGTCCTGACCTCTTTCATCATTATGTTACGTACTAGTAGTAATCATAGACTACTGAGTGCGTTCGATAGAATGGGAATGAGATCGAAAATTCGAAACAAAAATTTAAGTATAGCATAAGATTATTTCAAAGATTATTATAGTTTTCTATATTTTTACATGTAATTACGTGTTTAAAAAAACTCTTTGCTACCTGTATACTCGGACTAATAAACTTGGTAAGTTTTGCGTAATCCGAGCTTCGAACTCCAAATGGAAAGATGAGGTCTTGATAGTTCATTTCACATGCTGTAGCCTGTTGTGTTACTCTAACTGGCGCTTGTTTTTGAGATACACGTTGAAAGTCACCTTTAGAAAACAAAATATAAAACAGCGACAACATGGCAACTGGCTGGATCAATCATGATTACTACTGTGACTTTTGCTAACAAAAGAGATAGCGCTTTTCCATTTTTTTCTAAAATCAAATATATTACCTATAACCTTTAGTTACTATGAATCAGTCGCTCATCTAATGTATGATGTAGTTCAACAAATTGCACCCGAGAATATCTGTAATCTCGAGCTCTTTACATTTGTTAGTATTGTTCATTCATATAGCTTTAGTACAACAGCTTCAAAAAACCTATACACACAATTTTCACGAACAAATATACAAAAAAATTCTTAAAATTAAACAATTTAGAAAAACTAGGTTACAATGCTGAAATCTCCATGCTGGACTTCTCTTAACCGTCACCTAAATTAAATGTTTTGTAACTAAGTTATTTTGTTTCCTTTACATATATAGTCATTAATGTTATTACGATTCTGTTTTTCAAATTTGTATTTTCCGTTATTTAGACTCTTTCTGTTTACTTAAACTCAAACCCGCCTCGTATAGCGTTGCTACCTGCTGGTGCGTGTGTATCAATGTTATCTGTAAATTATCAAAAAATCAACTTGAAACTTGAAACTTGACCGCCAACCCAAAATATCGGCATGACTAATTCCTGGTGTTGCCTAGATTTTAAAATGTTGGAGATCCCATTTTCTTCACCGTCCGTGATTATGAACGTTAACCCGTTGGTATATTTCTTTATGTTCTCATAGGGGATTTTAAGTTGTCGTACAAGCAGGAGTGGGGAAAAAACATCACAATTTAGACTTTTACTAATATAGTTATCCTTTGGAAAGATCTCTAAACCAATTTGCCCCTCGGGAGAAGACTTTTCCCCTCCACACGTAGTTTTTAGCTTAAATTCTGGACGGCTTAGGATACGGACATAGAGTTTCACTACTTCTCCTTAAATTTCAATTTATGGAAAAGTTTTTGTTTTTACAGATGTTACCATAAGAGGTGTGCTGTCGTCATGGCAACCATGAAATTAATGGTTACTGTCAGATTTTTAAAATTTCCCGTTTTTTGATTATTTTATAGTAATAATTCCCCTCGTGAACAAAATGGCACCTCTGTACCCTTCTTAGTGCAACAGCAAATCTTGTGATGGTCTTGAATTTTATGGTGTTGCGTTCACCATGTCAATATCTCTCTGTTCGCACATCTTAACTATCAACTTCCCCGTTTTGAAACAGAATGGCACCACTCTACCCCCCTTATTGCAAGAGTTCATCTTGTGATGTTCTTGGATTTTATTGTGTTGAGTTCACCATGTCAATATCTTTCTCCGGCCATGTACAAATAAAAGATTTTTCATGCGCTAAAATAAAAGTTGTTAATATCTCCCCATTTTGAAACGAAATGGCACCACTATACCCCCCTCAGTGCAACAGTGCATCTTGTGATGGTCTTGAATTTTACAGTACTGTCTGCTGATGGCTGAGGATGACGCAGAAGTCGATATTGATTTCCCACGTAATTATCCCATTCATCCAGATTCTTGCTAATATAAACTTTCAATTTTTTTCAATTATTTCGTTGAAATGACTACATACATGTATTTGTCTCTGTCTCACATTTCGATTGCCACTGTCACTGTTCGGAATATTTTCTAATTCAGATAATATTTCAAATCGTGGTAGTTTTGCTAAACTGATCTGTTTATCTGCGTCCACGTTCATGCCTTCTTACGCTTTTGAAATTACTATTCAAGTTGAAGTAAAAAAGGTTTGAAATGACACCTTCATTCAACAGATAATTGTACCAGTAAATGCAAATAACTTCATATTTCGTATATTTATCAAACAAACAATAGAAAACAATGTCTAAAGCATTATGACTTATCTTCATGTTGACTTATATCCCCGTAGTTGTAACGCTAATATTTCCAAATAAAGTCAATCGTGATCTCTTCATGAGGCGGTGGATCTGCGGATCAGCTCCAAATCTTTTTGGTTAGCCACTGTTTTAGCTGGGCTGTTGGCATCCTTCCGTAGGAAGATGCGCCCGTATTGTGTCCAGATGAATTTAAAGTTCTTCTCCCGTTTCATCTTAAGGCACTCCTGGAAAAGATATTTGTTGTTTGGGCTCAAGCTCTCTTTGATATAAATGCATTTATCTGGATGTCTGACCATACCGAGATCTCTAGTTGACTTATCTTTGAGGTGTTTCCTATTTTTGTAGAATTCATCGCGAATGTCCCTTCTGACGAATTTTGCTATGATCTTTGAGACTCCTGAACCTCTGCCACGTTTTACCGCGTTTGTGTATGACGGTTTCATTGAAAGTCGATGACAGATCGAAATGTCGCTGCTCTCGATATTGATACCCATCAGCTCACCTACTTTAATGACGATGTCATTGGTGTTCTCGGCCGCTTCTTCGGGAATTCCCGCGATTTCCAGGCATTCCCGCCTGATGTACTGTTGCAGTTCATTCATGGATTCCTTCTGCCCTTTCAAGCTGTTGGACAGTCTCATAACTTCATCCTTCAGCAGCTTGTTTTCTTGCACTAATTGTCCCGCCGGTTCTTCCACAGCATCAATCCTCTTGTGAAGTTCTCCGAATTGGCTTTCCCAAAAGTTAATCGATTCAATGACTGAGTCGATTTTAGCGTTTAGCGGTTTCAATTATTGGTCGAAAATCGATTCTATTACCTCTCTTGTTAGAGTAGTTTTCGCCATAATCCCAAATATCCACACAGAGAAGAAACAATTCCAACAAGTTAATAAATCAATAACTCAATAGAAACTAGATATAACCAAGCAGAACATGAAAATAGCGGGAGAGAGGGAAAACGACCACAGAGAGGGAAAACGACCACTTGGAACAGTTTTGTTCTTAAAAGTTTATCTTGTTTGAGAATTTCAATCCTTTCCCCTTAGTGAGTATGTTGGTATATTATATTGGATTCGAATGGTCAAAGAATAAGCTAGAACACTGCAATAATGTACCGCTACCAAATAAACAGAAGAAGCTATAGATGACAGTGCTCCGTATTTGTCCTATCTTGTTGCCAATTTTGCGATTACGAGCGCATGAAAACAGAACTGATATGTCTATAGGAATCTAACTTCAAATTCAAGAACACAAATTATGAAAACTTCGTACAGGAAAAGGTAAGTTAGTGGGTTTGTCAGTTTCTAACGCCGAGCCATATACAGTCGATCTTGCATTAGCCAAATTTCATTGAAACCGTTCAACTTGATACTAAAAACTTTTCTTCATCTACAACCTTGGCTATGTAATCCACAAAGTCAAGGGTTGTAGAATCCTGAATCCTGAGTTTTGTCTAAAAAACTAGTAGGGAATCATGAAATTTTGTCCTTGAAACTTATGGAATCATAAGTAACGTGTAACGGCCAATAAATCATGGTACATTGTTTTAATGGAGTAAAACCATTGTTTATGAAGAACATTTGTAGATAAACCATGGAACGCCAGGTTTGAACAAAGTACGGAATAAGGAATGTCTAAAGTCAAATGGATCCGCTTCCACACCCACTATGAAGACTGCAATCATGCGATTATGCCCAAAACTAATGTAAAGTCCAACTATTGAAAACATGTGAAAGTAACCATATGTTAATAGAGCGAAAGGTTAAGAAACTCGGCCAATTTCTTTGTTGTATGATTTTGTTCTCTATCTATTTTGTTCGTTGACATTGACCGTGGACAAAACCCACAAGGTATTGAAATACATGTGAACAACTAACCAGTAAAAATATTTGGGTTCACGCATTGAACAAAGAATGTTGATCGTCACGGTTCGTTCAACCTAAGACAAAGTAGGTTAGTCAACTCCTTTTGAAGTTTGCTGAGTTTTACAACCAGTTATTTTTTATCAACTACAGCGAAAGTGGCCAAATGTCATTCGCGCTTTGCACTCGAGATATTACATTTCACAATCACCAAACACGCGTAGTGTTGTTAATTAATTGTTCTCAATCGTTCTTAGTCCAAAGTCAGAATAATCTGACAATAAGCCCAATTACACTAGACGAAAAAAGTGGAACGGATCGGATAAAAAATGGAACGGATCTGCTAAATTTTCTAGTGCAAATCGAATTTTATCCGTTCGATTCGTACCCGATCCGTTCCTATCAACACAAACCAGTTTAGAATGCTGCTTAACTAAAATTTGTTGCGCATAGCAACAATTTTGGTTGTTGTACACTTAAACTTCACCGAGTAAAAAACTTCATGAGACCGTCTAATTGAGCCAACAAGTTGACGTCTTTCTTTTTTGGCAATTTGGGCAGGAAAACGTTCCTGGAGCGTTAAGAGACGCAAGACCACTTTGCTTTGTAGAACGAGGAATAACACAAAATAAGCTATTATTATTCAAAGAGACACAAAGAAGTGGCCCTGTATCATATCTAAAAGACGTTCTTGAATCAAAAGTCAAAACATAAACGGTGCAAAGTAATACCTCCGTGGCGATCTGTGAATTAATGTGGGAAAACTTTACGAAACCTTACGAAAGGAAGCCTGTCTGGCTTCAGATTTTCCACCAAAGAACGAAAACAAACAATGTGCAAACGGGTGGTGACGTTTCATCCGTGCACACGGATGTTATTCTGGAAAATATTACGTGTTGCGAAAAGGCGTGCCTTATTGGCCAAGACGCGGACAGCGCCCACTCATATCTTACCCGTTATTTTTTCTCCTTTTGTTAAAGTTTGATATGGCGTAAGCATTAAACTAGGCCACGTGGCGAGTTTGGGGAATGGACTTTTAAAGGACCTAGAGCATGTGCAAGACAGCGAAACAAAACAAAATTAACTAGAAGCGTGTGATTTTTCTTTGTTTTACATTTCCCAGTGGAGTCTTACACATTATTTTGCGTTCCAGTTTGGCATATTTTGTACCATGTGACCTCTAGTTGCAAAGGGCCAATTGCGCGGTTAGAAGCGAAGGAATGGAGCAAAATGACACCTCGAGTTGCGAGGAAAAGTTCACTGCAAAATTCAATCTCGGAATCCAGATGGGTTTTTGGGGGAAAATAGGACTTCTTTAGCACTAATCAACACACATTGAAAACGTTTTGTATTATTTTATTTCAGTTAAACATCTGGTGAGTCAGCAAATGGCAACAATTGCCAAAACGCAAATATGTTACCAGAACGAATCCGAAACTTAGGTGGTTATATCTGCTAGCCGATGGTGACCAAACTGAAAGTACTAAACGAAACTGAAATGTAAAAATTAAACTATTCAATTTCAGTTGTTTGCAGTCAAAACTAGCTCGGTTCGTTGAAATTAGATCACAGTACCTACCAGTGGATAATAAACGTATAGACATAGGTTTTTCTTGTATTTCTTTCTGTTAAAACTGAACTTGATAAAAACCATGGAATTTCTATTCGTGTCTTAAGTATTAATGCAATCGCTATATACTTTATTTAAGCTACTTTTAGCTTGCTGTAAATCTATTCCAAGTGCAAGAGTTAATACTTTACCCCCAAATCTCCCCTTCCGAATTATTCTAGTACCATTTTTGCGTTTTGGCAATTAGTGCCATTTGCTGACCCAACCGTTAAATTAATCAGGTAATCATCTGTTTTACCCGTTAATAGGATATTCTGGCAAGTCATACAGGTTCGCCTGATCATTTGATTTTGTTGGACTTCCTTGAATGTTACTACGTGATATAGGTCTTTGAATGTCCCGTCACATTAGCATACTGATGTGGGGCTTCCAAGACTTGATATACTGGTTGGCATTCCGGCCGCGTATAATCGTTTCCATCTGAAAACATATTTGGCAAACCTTTAAGCACGCAGTATATGAAAATAGATATATGTAGCAGTAAGAGAAACTTACAGATATACTAGCCTGCTAAACGAAAATAAGCAATCAAAGAAATGGCAAACCAAATTAAAGGGCAATAGCCAAATACCAACTATACCAGAAGCAGCCCAAGCTTAGAGTTAGTATATTTAGCCGGTACATCGATTGTGGGTGATTGGAGTCGACTTTGTATGGCAACAAGGAAGCATCAACTGAGGTAAGGAAGCTTTATTTGTGCCATTTGCACCTATTACTAACAATTTCAAGAAAGAGAATTTTATTGCTACACAGAGTCTTATAAAATCGAGTCAAATCACCCTCAATCGCTCTACCGACTAAATACTAACTCTAAGCTTGGATTGCTTGTGACTATACATGCAAGCAAGATTTCGTAAAAACTCGTTGCTGGATAAGAATCATCCTGACATTGTTTCAGAAAGTCACCAATACTATCATTTGTAAATGGATATAGACTTACAGCTCTAAAAAGCACAGTTTTTACCTTGTTTTATCAGTTTTTATTGTTGTTTAGTTTATCGAGTATTCTTTGATACTTGCAAAATAGCAATACTTACCATGCTCCGTATTGTTAGTCTTTGAATGCCCCGTTGCATTAGCAGACACATGTGGGGCTTCCAAGACATAATACACTGGTTGGCATTCCGGGCGGGTATAACCTTCATTATCTGGAGATGTATATTAGACAATAATTTTAACAAACAGTGTTAAAAATAACTATATGAGCATCACAATGACTTACACATATCAGCCAGCCAATCAAAAAAGATAGTAAATTAAAAAAGTAAACAAAGCTCTTATAATCAAGGAACAATTTCAAGGTTTTTGCTATTATGGATTTCTAAGCACAAAAACTTAATAAACCATTTTTGCATATAAATGCTACGCCGCAAAATGCAATTATCACCTCGACCAATACTAAATCGCAGTACTGATTAATTAATTGATTGACTGATTGATTGATTGATTGATTGATTGATTGACTGACTGACTGATTGGTTGATTGATTGACTGACTGATTGATTGATTGACTAACTGACTGACTGATTGGTTGATTGATTGATTGATTGATTGATTGATTGATTGATTGATTGATTGAATATAACTGCAACTGATTTCGTTAAAAAAGCAAGATTCCCAATATATATTTAGGCATGAACACAATTAGAAAGGCTGGTTTCTTGTCCAAAAAACTTTTACTAACGGGGAAGCTTGCATAGGGACTTGAATGATACAACAGCTTGGATATTATCTCGCCTTTTAAAAGTATATTACTGTTGAACCTGAATCAAAATCATTCTAGTTTATACTCTTACCTTGTGACGAGCAGGTACGAAGAGTTTGAAACTTGTTCCTTACATCTTTTTGTCTCTTATCGCTCTGGATGTTTAATTCTAATCCTGGAGAGATCAGAAAACAGTTTGAGAAAGTTATTTAAGTTAAGGACGGCTATATAAAACAATGTACTTCGAACGTTCTTTTGGTTATAACTTACCTAGTAAAGTTAATACTTAAAAAAGCTGCTATCCGCGTGGTTCTCCAAAAAGAACACTCTATTTTACCGGCTGTTCATGCCTGAGAATACACAAGGGAACTAGTAAAAGTAGGATTCCGATTTTCTTTTCCCAAGGCTAGGAAAAAATATCTTAATGTTCTAGTTTATGTTTACAATTATATTGTTTCAATTTACTAAAAAGCTGTAGTTTAGACTATTTGCGTTGAACTTCAACTTTTTTCCATTTTAGTAGATATAGTTAGATCTGCTGTTTCTAAATAATAAGGGACTTTACACCAAGTAGGACGGGTAAGAGAACATCAAAGAGAACGTTACAAGACAATAGACAGAATACAATAGGCCTTTTCACACTAGGATCGCAAGTAGGTCCAAAGTAGGTCCACATCGTACTGTGAATGGAGACATACATAATAGGCCTATGATAATGTATGATAATTTAAAGATGGCATTATCAAAAGTGCCGCATCCTACTTCAAAGACTGATCGAACCAGTCTTTCGATCCTACTTTCACACCTTCAGATCAGACAAACAATTAAAGCCTGTCAATTTTTGATTAATTATGAAATTGGATTAACAACACACGGCCAGCTGGTTGCAGTCCAACGTGAAGCTGTTGTACTCTGTAATTAAGTCCACTGTTTTGTAACGTTCTTGTTGACGTTCCCGTTCTCTGAGAACTCAGAATGGTAATTTTATTGACAGGTAATAACATATAAGTAACACACTTAAATTGCGAGCGTGAATTGGATTTTGTAAAGCAAACACCACGTCCAAAAATAGGATGGAGGGAACAACCTACTTTAGACCTACTTTCGATTCTAGTGTGAAAAGGCCTAATGCCCTCGCTTGGGAATGCATCCAGTTGGCCAACGTTCCACCTTTCAACGGAAATCGCCACGTTCGTAATTTGAATTGAATAGTTAGCAAATTTTAACCAACCTTCCAAAAATGAATATGAACAACAAATTGTGAAGCATTTCAGTCATCGTGCAACTTCAAAATTGAGGTTTCTAACTTCTAGTGTTGCCACGCCTTCACGCAAATCCAAAAAGTAATGAATGAACTATATACAAACAAAAACAGGGTAAACGGGAAATAAAAATTTAGCAGCCGTCTTCGTTGAAGGTCTTTTTTAACATTAGACAACGCGAGATCACAGTTCGTGTAACTGCTAGCTAGATCTACAAGTTAGGCAATACCTTCGTGGTTTCTCTGAGGTTCCTCGTATATATGTTCTTCAATCTTGGTTTCCCTTCATGGTCATAAGAATAGAAAACAAGAGTACTAATAAACAACAACGTTCATTTCCTACTTGCTGTATATTTAAAAACGTAAAAGTTGCATCTTTCTCTAAAACTTTTAGCATGTTGCTGGTGCACTTCTTAAAAAGAACTACTACCTAGAACAACTTTTAAACAATGTCATTACCTGTTTTTTCGCTTTTTGGTTCTTGTGCATATCACTATAGCTAGGATGAACAGCGACACAAGGATTACCAGCCCTGGAGCACCGCCTATGAGGACATAAAGGGGCAACCCGCTATCGTTTTCTTTGTCACCCTTGTTGTTTTTGATAACATTTCCAGTGCCAGTTTGAATTGTCGAGGGCGTTGTTCCTTTCGTACCTAAACAGAAAAAAATACAACAAGTTATAGTAAGAAGGGTGTTTCTTTAAGCATTTAACACAATACGAGCTAAACCTACAAAGAGAAATCGGTGATACCTTCACGAGCTCGAATCTTTTATTCACTGAAACTATAAAGACGAGAATGAGTGGAATAATTGTTTCATCGTATACAAACCTACACATTTTTCAATAACCTTGTTTAGTTGGTTAGTGTATCTGTCTCAAGTAGAGTTGTGGTTTCTTCATCAATTTTGCTCTGCAAATTTGGTAGTGATTCCTCTAAACTTTATATTGTTGTTAATACATGTTGTCTACTTACTTTTAATTGTTAGATTAAAACATTGATTCGAGAAAGTTTCTAAACTTCCCATTCTTCTACTTACTTTTAATTGTTAGATTAAAACATTGATTCGAGAAAGTTTCTAAACTTCCCATTCTGATTTGACGGATTGATCACTTAACATCTTTTTTTTTTTGTAGAAAAGGGCGCTCTTTGTTGAGAGCCAAACTCTGTTCTGTTGTCCCTCGCTAGAAGATTTTGTATATTTTCTTTTTTGCCTATTTTTGTAATTGCGGTGAAATAAAGAAATAAACATCATTTTGAATAACTTTTCCCATTCAACATGATCAAGGGCAAAATTTGTTAAGTCAGAGAACTGATAATATATGTACTGTCTACATAAAGCATTACTTCCATTAAAGTTTTTACTCAACAGTAATGCATAGACATTCAAATACAACTTACAATCTTTACACTGGTTACCAGTCGTTGCGCACTTCAAGTTTAAAACACTGCTGTATGCATATATTGTTTTCAGTTGAATCTCGCCTCGATATACTTTATAACATCGATTTCTACTGCCCGATTGCCAAATTCGCTGACGCGCTTGCTCCCTTTCCAACTGTCCGTTGTTAGAGAACTCGAAGCTATGATAATGTGTTTTTCTTTCAATTTTACTGCTCTCTGTTAAGATACAGCAAACCTGGCTGTATGCTATATTTTTTTGTTTTGCCCCTTAACTTGCAGTTACATCTATTACACTTTACATTAACTGTTTTAATAGTATGACGGGATCAGAACAATTAAATAAATACTGTAGTGTTCACTTTGGTAAGTTCTTCGAATGCGTAATTAAATGATGACGAGGGATGCAAACATTAGGATAAACTCACGCGTTTTAGGGGAAATCAATGCGTGAATTGTTCCTTAATATCATGAGTCGTTATTTGATAACGTTTTAATGAAATAAGCGACAAATTACGCTCACAGCTTTAAAAAACTTTTGAAACTTCACCAAACGTCACTTGAAGAAGTCTGAATTTGTCATCCAAATATGGAATAATACGTAGTTTCACAGGTGAAATTGCAAATCAAAGGAGAACTGTTGGAGTCTTTTGTCCGTTTTTCTATTAACAGGTAAATTTGCATGTGAGCTTGGATCAGTTTTCTGCGAAGTTTCCCTGTAAACTGCAAATTAATGCATACTGAAAAAGAACACTTTAACTTAAAATATACTTTTTATAAACATCAACTAAATTAGTATAAAACATACCGGTAATCTCAGATTCTTTGGATGGAAGCGTTGTTCTGTTGTCTGCCCCAGACGTGAATGCTGGGTTAAGGGTTGGACCAGAAGCGAATGGACCTAGAACAATCAACAGTAACAACATCATTTCGAAAATATGGAAAGTAGTTGCTTCATGCAAACCGAACGATAATATAAGCAAGAAATGCAACCTGTGTCTCAAAGAAAAGTTTTTCGTCACTTACGGTAAAAGTTCTATGTACTCTGAACAAAAGAAACGAGTTAGCAAGTTTGTGCACTCACAGAAACAGATTTATGCTCAGAACTTAACGGTCATCCATTTTTTATTTTTAAATTAATTTAAGTTAACATTAACGGCCATTCGATCAAATTGCCTGATGAGTGAGGCCATCTCTTGACCATACAAAACAGGTCTGTAGCAATAAAAGCGATGAACTACTTCTGAAGCTTGGAACTACACTGACTGTATGATAATAATGATAATAATAATAACAATAATAATATTAATAATCTTGTAATAATATATGAAAGTGTAGTCTTTTAGTTTTTTGATTTTGCCCGGTTTTCTCAGTCAGTCACTCTTAGTATTATTTACAATCTTAATTAATAAGTTATGTGTTAATATTTCCATCATTAGTATTATTGTTGTTGTTATTCTGTTGTTGTTGTTTTGTTGTTATTGTTCTTTATTAATCATTATTGTTAATATTATTATTATTATTATTATTATTATTATTATTACTATTATTGATATTATTAACGTTGTCATGTGAGTGGTTTCAATAGGAGATATGGAAACTTAATATAGAACCTATTTAAAAATACTTACATGTGATGTTTCCCTTGAATTTTATCAACACGCAGTCGTTTGTTGCATTCGGACAGCTAATCCCGACTTTTGCTATATTTCCGCGTATCTCCCTGTAGGCGGTTTCATTGACCTTCCCTATTGCCTATAACGGTATTAAAGCAAATCGATGGGCAAGGTTATAAAATTAATTGGTATTAGTATGGGTAATCAAATGGTGACGAGTGAAATTAGGAAATAATTTCACGCGCGTTTTGTCAAAATTCTAAT
>JAOBYE010606409.1:0-12263 GCA_025403585.1 Parazoanthus swiftii
ATTGCTTGTCCTCTTATCTACGCCGTTCTTGCAAGTGCCTTACCATCTAATCTGGTGCACATGCAATTGCTTGTCCTATTATCTACGCCATTCTTGCAAGTGCTTTACCATCTAATCTGGCCCACACGAACTTGTTTGTCCTATTATCTATGCCGTTCTTACAAGTGCTTTACCATCTAATCTGTCCCGCATGCACTTGCTTGTCCTGTCATCAATGCCGTTCTTTCATGCAAGTGCCTTACCAGGGCAACTTATGAAAGACGGTTTAGTCAGCCAAAGAACTCACCTTCGAGCCGTACAGTATTGGAAATTCCATGCTCACCGAGGTGAGGGCCGTGGCCAGAAAAGCGCTCAAAATACCAAAGATTACCAGGCCAGACAGAATCCACACCACCGCAAAGAGACGAGCTAAGACGGAAACAGGAAAGCGATCGCCATACCTGAGGACGGAGAACAAATTATTCATGGGTGTTTGGAGAATTGGCTTAATGGGTGGAACTTAACTAACATTTGTTTGATAATTATGCTACTGTTATCGAAAACTAAGAAAATGACTTATGTTTTTCGTAAAAATGTTAGAATGATTTCCAAATAACACCTCAATTAACTATTAAATTGCAACATCATATTAGATTATCCGACAAGACCCGATTTTGTCCCAGCTTGCCAGGAATCACTCCACACTGGCCGACTATATCTCTACGACAAAAAATTAGCAGTCTTCCGCCAAAAAATAACTGGTGTTTAACTGAACTTGTGGAATATTGCTTCTGTACCTACCCCACCGTTGTCATGGAGATAAACGCCCACCAGAAACCTTCATTTGAACCCTTAAGAAATGTGGGTGGAAACTGGTCTGGATTGGCACGGGTGTCCTGAAACACATAGCGATTAAGCATAAGTATCATTCCAGGTGGTGTATCGTACCTATTTAACATGATATCGGACCGAGTTGACATGTCGAAAAAACGACTGCGCAAGCGTGAGAGTAAGTAAGAGAGAAAGCTGGCCAAATTTCCAAAATGGCGTCTTGAAATCCAGTTTTTAAAGCAGAAGTATGAAATGTGTAACTTTTTTCGACTAAAAAATTATGCAACTGATCTTTCACAGTGGATGAGGAAAAGCAAGATGCTCAAGCATGTACAAACTTAAATGTGATCGCCAAGAAAGCGGTATTTCCAAAAAGATAAAACCTAAAATAACAAACTCCGACTTAATTTGTCCACTTACCAAGATCCAGATAATAATTCCAGATAGGTATGCAGTCACTATGGTCAGCAGTACCACCGGCCAAGCTGAGAATATGGATTGCACAACGGACTGCGCAGCCGCGGGCAAGAATGCCGCCAGATTGATGACATACGCAATCCCAGGCGACTCAGCCAGCGATGTATACACGTAATCGCTTAAGTGCATATCAAGGTCTGTGACGTCAGATATGTTGGGGCAAGAACGGATTTCAGTTATCGAATAACATGTGTTTTCTATAATGACTTTTCTATAATGAAAATCGGCGTATTTTTCCAGATGCCTGCTGTTTGCAGACAGTGAAATCCGGATCCCTAATTACTCTTGCTTTCGTAGACCTGTGTATGCTTCAAATGTTGTTTATGTTGTACGGTAGTGCAGTAATTACCCTTTTAGCTAATAAATTCACAAAAGAGCAGCTTGTATTAGGATGAGGCTGACAACTTGCAACACTTTTTGCTCTAAGGGGTCCTACTCAGGTAAGCGAAACACTTAACACATTTAACCCTACAAAGTGTTTACCTTAATTTTTTTACCTTACGAAAAATATTTACCCTATAAAGCGTTTCTCCTTTTGTCTTAAGGTATAATTTAAAACTGTTTTAACACTAAAGACTGTTTATCTTTTTACCTTACGTATCATTTACCCAATATAACCAATTTACCTTTGTTCCCATGTATAGGAAAATAAAAGTCAGTCACGCCATCGAAAAAATGTTTTAATTCATATGCGTCCTTCTGTTCGGCAGATTCATTCCTTCCATTGTTGATGAAGTCGACAAACGAGTATCCATGAGCCTTGCACGTTTGACAACATGTTACCGCCATATCTTCAACAATAGACGGGAGGATCCCCCCTGGTTTCTTGGTCATATTGGGGGAACTGACGTATGGTTCGTACAAACGCCAGGTGGTTGTCAAACGCCACGCACAGCGGCAGGTTTCTGGTAAATAGTGATAAAATGGGATTTTAGTTTTAACATCGAGCAGTTGGTCCGAGCCACAACTATTTTTTCAGTGTTAACAATGTTGGGACGACCATGTGATGCGCAGTAAAATCTATCAAAGCTGTCCAAAAATCGAAAAGTAAGAGGTTCAATGGGTGGAAAAGAAGGGACCAAACTAATGTTTTATTACATGTTGAATATATATTTTCAGGTTGCAATAAGGCTAAAAGTTTAGTCCCCAAGTTTGTTTGATCAGTTTGTCTCAAAAGTTCAGTATGACGTTGATTGTCAAGAAATGACTTTTTTGCTATGGTTTCCTAAAAACCCTGGTGCAGCGGAGAGGGCAGGTTTTTACCAAAAACTGGCGTTTAACTTCTGTTTCGACTAATGATAAGCTTGGGTTATCAGATCGAATAACTTTTATCGACCTCCCTTCAAATTTGAGAATGCAAGTCCATGTAAGTTGGTGGCCAAACCAAATGCAGAATGAAAAGAAAAAACTGTATATTTGGTCCCTAAAGTTTGTGAATCGTAATTCAACTTGAGACGCTGCATATTTCGGGTACGTGTTATCTGTTTTTACCATGACACGAGCGTTTTTCTGTAAAATGCGATAAAATATACCACTCATACATTTTTTCATAGGCATTCTACATGCGGGAACCTTGTGTGATACTTTCCATATCATCAACAGTGAAGATATCTAATTCCAAAGATCTTTCAGAAACTTTTGGAAAAATTTAAAAACATTTTCGACAATTTTCGAAGGTTTTCGAAGACTTTCCGAAAATGTCCAAAAATTTTCAAATAATTTCCAAAGAGTTTTCGAAAAATGTTTTTTTTGGGGGGGAGAAAATTGCACATTGGTGTGAAGATAAGAGTTTCGTTTTTTCGTGGGAAACTATTTACTCATTCGTTGCAAATGTTCGTAAAACATTGTGTTTTTATCACTCGATAATTAAACTCGTATCTCCGTACCCCATATCACATTGTCTTTTTTATCCAGGATAAAACTTTAAGCTATAATAACGGCAGTAGCAGAAGTTAATGGGGGACAGGGAGAAGGAATTTTGCGTGCCCTTTGTTTCATCATCCCGGCTGACATATCTGAATGCTGTCCTGACACTTCCAGTCATAACGTACTAGAATACTTAGTATACACCTTCCCCCATTCAAAAAGTCCGGATGAGATATTTTTTTGCCAATTAATAAAGTAGCAAAAACATTTCCCAGAAGGTTGGTTTCAGTTCTTACCAGCATAAATTGAGGTTTCTGGACCATCACCTATGAGAGTAAACCCAGTTACCCTGATGTAGTAAACGGTATAGCTCTCAAGTAGATCCAACACAATGGCCGTGTCGTTTGGACCCGCCACCCTCTCCATCACAGGCTGATTTGTCACTTTTTCATCCCCAACTCTAACAGCTTGAAACTTGATTCTATGACCGCGTATAATGCCATTCCGCAAGAGCCTGGGAATGAGTTGCCACTGGACGGGGATGGTGTAGGGCGTGGTATTGTTGTCTGCCGAAATGTGTTGAGGAGCAGAATCTGGAACTGAATTTATACACATAAGCAACGATACACTTACCAGACGTTTGTCTGTAAAAACGAGTCAGAAAAATCGGGGCCTTCCCAAGAACCAAATTAAAAGACCAATGATACTGGCACACGTGACGGTAACAGTCAGTGACAGTGACAATGACTCAGAAACTGACCACGACAGTAAAACTGAAATAGTCGTTACGATAACAATGACAAACGTAATGCCTTTGACGTTGGAAGTTACATTGACGCCAACAGCGAGCATGGCAGTAGATACACTTACTATCTTCATTTGTCAGAAAGGTGTTATTCCACGATATTCCTTCTCCTTTGGCTGTAAAGGCGGCAATCGTGATACCATACACAGTAAACTTCCCCAGTTCTTTGAGTTCTACGCTGTATTCGTGTGGAGCTAGGATGATCTCCGCAGCAGCAAGTCCTGATCCCGCTTTGGTGTATCTTACTGTATATCCCCTCAGTATACCACGCCTGAATTGTTCAGGGACTGGGTTCCACTTTATTAGAATTCCAGTTGAACCAACCGCTGACATCGTTATGTTGACTGGTGGGCTCGCGGGAACTACAGCGAACCAAATGTTGCTAAACGTTAGCAAAATATCTTTTCCAAAACAAAAATAATTAAATCCCTGTCCAATCAGTTTTGGACAAGAAAGAAGGCAAAAACACTTTTTACATCAGACAATAAGTATTTGCACTCGCTCATCATTTGCCATATTTTGATGACTGATTCACCATACTTACCGTAATAATTTAGTAATAATAATAATAATAATAGCAAAAATAATAACAAAATCAAAATAATATCAATGGTACTATTTATAGCAATAATAATGATAATAGCAACCATTTAATAACAAAGTTGCATCACAAAGTTGTTTGCAATTGCCGAGAAACCTACATTGATCCAAGCCGTTTACAGAAAGGTCCATCCATCCATCCATTCATCCATCCATCCATCCATCCATCCGTCAATCCATCCATCCATCCATGCATGCATCCATCCGTCCGTCCATCTTTCCGTCCGTCCTTCTGTCTGTCTGTCTGTCTGTCTATCTATATTTCAGTCAAACCCTTTCAAAACCCCTTTCAGAACCCATTCTAGAACCCTTTCAGAATTCTTTCAGAAACCTTTAAAGCCCTTTCAGAACCCCTTCAGAACCTTTTTATAACTCTTTCAGATCACGTACACACACCCCACCATGAAAAATTGGTTTCATAGGCGCTACAAACGCCAAATTTTAGTCTACATGCAGGTACCTAATCCACTGGTTTCTTAATTTACGAAGGGTTTGACTGTAGTCAATTGTGAAGAAAGATTCATTAAAAAAGATAAATGACTTATTAATTACCATCCTCGTCTGTCGAAATGTTCACTGACTCACTGCGCACGCCCAGTTTGCTGGTGAATACAGCCACTTGGATAGAGTATACCGTGTAGGAATACAGCCCAGTCAGTTCCAGGCCGCTGGTCGTGCTGTTCACAGTTTGGTTCATAGGTACAGAAGGGTACAGGGACGAGTTAGTCACCATGTAGTGCACTATGTAGCCTTGTATAAATCCTGCCACTTCAGCCGCGGGTACTAGATCCCAGTTCACCCAGATTGTGGTGGAGCTTGTGTTGTATGCTGTCACGTTATCAGGTGGTATACGGGGAGCTGGGCACAAGTTAAAAACACAAAATACGAAAACTTAAATATTTACGCTTGCACAGGGAGTGAGCGTTTTAGCTGCAATATCTTTCTTCCTTTTAAAAAGGGGGCAACATTGATGCAAGGGAATTCACCTTTTACAAATTCAAAAACGCCTTTGCATTTGTTCGAAGAACCAAACCTAAATAGAAAGATTATTACGATTATTTTTAAAAGATTAGTCGACAAACTAACTTTCTTTGCTGAATCACTTTAACAAAGCGTACGATTTGGGCATATCACTTCTAGTGTGCCAATTTCATTTACAAAACAAATCTTTCGTAAGAAGAAGTTGCGAAAAAAATAAACGCAAAATGAAATTAAGATGGGTAATCAAATGGTGACGAGTGAAATTAGGAAATAATTTCACGCGCCTTTAGGCGAGGGAAATTATTAGAATTTCGACAAAACGCAAGTGAAATTATTTTCTAATTTCACGAGTCTGCCATTTGGTTACCTTTTAATATCATGGGTGACAAATTACGCTCAAAATCGCCGGTGGATTTTTTACGCTGTAATTTCACATGTGAAATTATAAATTAACTCTGAAATTTCGCGCCAAAATTAAGGAGTAATTTTTCACCTATGATATTATGAAAAGAAATCTTTCACAATTTCATTTTTTGAAGAAACATTTCGTTTCGTTTCGTTTCATAAGTCTTTTAATCTGAATAAAACGATTAATTAGCAGAACAGTACTCTTGTTTGTAACAAGTGGGGAAGAGTTTTTGATTGTAAAACATCTTCTGGCGTTTTTACACCAGAATACATTAGCCCTCCACTTATTTTCGTAATTGCAGTTAAATTTTTCATTTCAACACCGAATGCAAAATTGGCCGAGCTTGAGCGAAGCCGGTTGCCAGCCCTCGTGGTTTTCCGCTACTCATAATTGTAGGTAGAATGGGCTTAAACCATGACAAGTACAATTGACCAAGTTATAATTTGATTTGTAAGACGGCGCAGATTGCATGACTAGCCACGTTTTCGCGTATATATGTAACCGTCAGTTGGATCCGCCATTATTGCATTAGGTGTGCAATAACGCTGCAAAATCGCAAAAGTATTGAAAATGCAAAGCATCAATAAGACGCAGAAAGAACAGGTCTCACCTTCGTCAATTGTAAAACCAAGAATAGTTTCGCTCCAGTTGCCGTTTCCTTTTATGGTAAACGCACAAATCTGTACACCGTACCACACCCCAGGCTGCAAACCAGTTACATTTAAGGAAAAGACGCTTGCATCCGAAATTGTTTTGTTCTCGAGGATTTCACCACTATCAAAATCAAACAACAAAACTTGGTATCCTAGCAACACGCCGTGAATGTGGTCCGGTGGTACCGTTTGCCAGTAGACTGTGAGTGCGGTGATGTTAATTCCGTTGGTCGACAAGTTGGACGGAGGTTGGCTTGGGGCTAGGCAGAGGAAGAAAAACAGACAAAACAAGCTTAAAATCAGTAAATCTGAAAGCACACCAGAGTAAACTTGAAACAAGACGGCAAAAAACAAAATAATAAAAAAAGGGAAAGACAAAATAAAATAAGAAGTTAGAAAATCAGAAATTGAGGGGGCCGATCATTTGATTGCGTGGGAGATGGGGCTTGTCAAGTGGAAGAATTTGGGGAAAATTTCATGCGTCAAAAATAAAAACCCAACAAAAACTAAAGTGAAAAAAAAATGAATCGATGCCACAAAGTATATTACCATACTCACGGTCACAAATACAAGGTCAAGACATTTACCACCTTGGGTGACAGAGTATTTTCTGCTCCTGCACCAAAACTGTGGCAGAGTCTTCCCACAGAAATCCGATAAATTAAAGATACTTGTAAACGAACGCTCAAAACATGGCAAGTACTAAATTGGTTTAACTTAGGATAACTTTAATTGGTGTGAAAAATCATACTATAGATGTTTTACCATATTTAGATAAAATGGATAAAATAGCTAAAAGGTTAAAACAACTAAAAACCTTGTAAAATCTGTAACTCTTTAGTTTCACGCTTAGTGGCGATCATCAGAATAAAAGTTCAAGTAAAATTTCAGGCATAAAATATTATCTGATTGAATAATTTTTACTGTACGGCGCATTTGAAAAAGTTCATGTTGAAGTTGCGCAAAAGAAATGTATTTATTACCATTATCATCACCATTATTGTCATCATTATTGTCGTTATCAATATCATCGTTACCGTTAACGTTATCATTTTCATTACCATTATTATTATCGTTATCATCACCGTTATCATTATCATTATCATTAACATTATCATTATCATTGTCATTATCATTGTCATTAACATTATTGTTATCATTATCATTATCGTTATAATTATCATTATCATTATTATTATTATCATTATCATTATCATTATCGTTATCATTATCATTATCGTTATCGTTATTGTTATCATTATGATTATCAATTATCATAACCTTTATCCGATTATCATTACAAAGAGGGAAGAAATAAGAGCGAATACAAAATTTACAGTCTCAAAGACCTTTCACTTGTACCCCAAAAGATCAAATGATCCGTCCCTAAAATGCTATTTAAAACTTAGAAGATTTTTCGCAAAAAGTGTAAAAGCGAGGAAAAAATAGAACACAAAGATCATGAACGAAATAATTCTTACTGTCTTGATCAGTAGAACAGCGAATAGCATGGCTGAAGGGACCGTTCCCTTTGGAGGTGAACGCTGTTACACTGATACTATAAACTGTGAACTTCTTCAGTCCCAGCAGCAACACTTCTGTAGCATTCGGGACAACAGTCATGTTCGCTTTTTCGTGGAGGTCCTCGTAAACTAAATGGTAACCCAGTAAGATTCCCCGGATGTGATCATCAGGGAGTGGTTGCCACGTGACGTTGATGCCTGTGGAGCTGATGTTGTGAGCCGTCACATTGGGTGGCGCCAGGTCTGGAACTAAAAGTCAGTTAAAGATAGTTAATAAATGTAAGAGAAATGCATCGTAGCCGCGAGATTTTTTATATAAACCCTTCTGTTGTTACACTTCTGCATGCCTTCAGTTTGCGAATTTTTGAAAAAAAATCAAGTTAATCCCCATTTGTTCTCAAAACAGGCTTTTTCGCAAGCATTGTTTTTTTTTATAAAAATCCCCATCTTTTTGAAAAAGCATCAAGAATGGATCTGTTAAAATTAGAAATTAAAAAAAATAGCAATTAGTCTTTTTATTCTTACACACATATAAATTTATGGTTAATGTTTTTTTATTGCTATTTGAATTTTTGTTTATACCTTTTAAGATAAAATAATCTTTTTACAGTGCAACCCCGTTATAACGAAAACCCCGGTACAACGAACCCAAATTTCAGTCCCGAGGCCACATTTTACCCCCATATAACAAAGTTCACAAAACAAGTACAAGTATATTTGACATACTGCACCGGAAACTTCCAGAGTTTTATTTTCCTTCGTTTCCGTTTTTTTCTTGACCACTATTTCTACCATAAGAACATAAAATGGAATCCTTAGTTAGGTTATGTGATACGCTGTTTGTCTGAAAATTGTTCTGTTGCAGTCTTGATACCGTCTTGTTTTTACTGTCTCAAGTTAATTGTGTTTTGTCACGTAATAAATCAAATGAGGATGGTTCAACAAATACGTGTCATCCCTAATTATTTTTTCTATTATCAAAACCCCGGTACAACGACGTTTTTCGTATTTTTTCAGCAACTTCGTTATATCGGGGTTTCGTTTATTACGAATCCCCGTTATAACGAAGTAAATTGTCCGGTTCCTCGGCACTTCTTAATATCGGGATTGCATTGCGCGCGCTTTTTGCTGTAAAGGTAAACACAACGGAACTTTCTTAAACGAGGGTAACACGTTACAGTAATTAACTGATAAACTTGTGGCCCTCGGTGCGCACTCTACCCCTCCCCCCTCCCCTTTCTCTGTCGGGTATTTAAAACTAAAGCTAAATGGATCAGAAGAAAGTCAAAAGAGGCGTTGGAGTCACCGGGGATTGAACCGCGGACCTCCAGCTCCGACGGCCGCGCACTTACGAGCTGAGCTACGCCTGCTTCAGTTAACAAGACGCACCAAGGTGCACGATTGTGGGTCAAAAAGAAGGTCCCACTTCACTGATTTATCAAATACACTTGAGTAATCTTTGAATTTCTTAGTAATAAGTCATAAATCCAGGATGCATAGCAACAGAAGGGAAAGAGAGTAAAGGCTAAAAAAGAAAAACAAAATTACGAAACAGTAAATTGCAGTACTAATTATCTAGTCTACCTGAAGGACATGTTAAAGCTTAGAACCCCATCCTACTCCTTAAGAGGAACAAATATTCTTTCACTTCCTAAACCGTCCACCACAACTTATGGCCTATACTCACTGCTGAATACAGGAACTCCCTCCCAGATAATATCAGGGCAACTGAAGTTTTATAGGCAGCTACTATGATTTCGCAACGTAGTTTTTTTATGCAAAGTGTGTACGAGTTTTCTTTGCAATTATGTACTATGTACATTTTTTTACGTAATATGTTCAATCGTGCCTGTCATACTCGAATATACTAGTTCATTCAGCTACTCTAAAGTTCGAGTCAAAATAAACCTTATATGTAAAAGTATACAGCGATAAGATCAGTTAGATAAAATTGGGTTTTACATTAGCCACAAACAACTTCAGGGGAAACCTACTCCTTGAAAGGGTTTGGCAGACTATTGCGACACCAGAAGGTGGCTTGTAACATCAAATGTTGATGTAAAAGTAGCCATACAGTTGCCAAGTATATGTACTTTCATCAGTTCGTAAGTGATACTACTTTAAACACTACACCGTAGCTCGTAAGCTTGTTCAGATTTACGTTTTACTGCCATCATTAAGAGACATAGATATCGATAGATCACGAACAACTCGTGAGATGTATTCTAACTTATGAAATTTACTTTGCCTTATTCTGGCACCATAGTGATAAAGAGCTAAAGAAGAAGACATGCACCTCAATCCTGGCCCCTCCGGTCACTCGCCTCCTATCTCGTCCTCTCCCTCCATCGCCTCTCCCCCTTATCCTTGCCTCCGCTCACCCCACCCCCTTCCTCTCTACTTCTCAATGCAAAAATAAAAACATTTTGTTGTTACCGTCTTCGTCTGTCCAAACAATGACAGGCTGGCTCCAGACTCCAGTCTCCACAGTAAAGGCGCTAACTCGGACAGCATAGGCCGTGAAAGGCACGAGCGAGTCTAACAATATACTGTTTTCAATGGACCCAACTCCGAGTTCCTTCACGAGGTGTCCAGTGGTGTTTACCCGACACGCGACGTTGTACCCGCGCAAAACACCGTTTAAACTCCATGGGTGGGGAGAGACCTCTGACCACTGAACAAACAGGCTCGTGGAGCTCGTGTTGTGCGCTGTGACGTTTTGGGGAGGGCTACTGGGTGCTAGACAAAAACAAAAATAGAAATAGCCAAAATACAACCAGTTTCAGCTTTCGATATTTTAGTGTCATGTTTTAAACCAAATCTGCCTCTTCTCCGTACTGTTAATGTTAAGACCAGTGGGCATTACATAACTATATATGTAGACATTGTTAATGGAGAGAATGAAAACTTATTTTTGCAAAACGTATTAATTATTTTACAAAATATATTCTTGTGTGGTGTACTTTAGTGTTTAATCTTAAGTATAAGAGCAAAATACATTCAAAAGGAGAGCTTTGAGACAGTACTTGAATAATAGTAATAACAACAGCAACAACAACAACAACAACAATAATAATAATGATAATAATAATAATAATAATAATAATAATAATAATAACGGCTTTATTAACGGTTCTATTAAATGGCTCTAGATTATGATTTAGATTTTAACATAAAAGGCTCCACCTTGATTTATTTGAAAATTCGCTTAGACATCTCACTGATTTTACAATGGACCAAATTCTAGTATCTTATTCTAGTATCCTATTCATTGCTATAATCAGGTCCGTAGGCAGGGGGGTGCACGGGGTGTGTACAGCCTCCCCCACGGACCCCAAAAGGTCCGCATTTGGAGGTTCTATAAGACGATGAAGAAGCCCGAATAGGTTTATCGTAACAGTTGGTGCTACCGCAAATCTAAGCGACTCAGTAAAATAAAATAAAAAAACGGCGTGTTTGTTCCATAAATTTGGCTCTTAAGAGTCCAAGTTTACGAAATTTGCAACCGCCCCCCAACAAAATTCCTGCCTACAGGCCTGCTATTCACGCCACTTACCGCCCTCCAAGGTTGTTCCATTGACGAGATTGCTAATTTTTCCAATAGTATTCAAAGTGTAAATTGCGACTCGCAAGGAGTATTCCGTGTACATGGTGAGATTCTTCACTAGTACCGAGGTGGAGTTGATATAAACGGTCTTGTTCTCAAGGAGTCCTGTTCTATGGGACATGTAGAATACCACGTAACCTTGAAAAAACATGTCGTCGAGGCTTGCAAAACTACCTTTGTCCATATTGAGGTTTAGGAGTAGGGAAGAGTTTGTTGTCTCTTTCTCCCAAATGCTCGTGGTAAAGTTGAAAATTGGCACTGTCGTAAAAAAAAGAAGATAAGGTGTTCATTTGTGAAGAGTTGGAGATTGATTATCTCAAACATAAGACTGCAAGTCCGTATGAAACACATCGTTTTAAATGGTAGTTTTAAACTTGCCTTGTGTTTTTAGCGCGTGCTTTAACCACTGTATTCTGGCGTGAGACGCAAATTTTCGTTTAACGGTTTCAATTTTATTTCCTTGCCTGTACTAATGTTTGTTCAGTAACTGTGCTCACATAGTGGGTGGCTCCTCCTAAAATGGTCTGCAATT
>JAOBYE010606520.1:0-12263 GCA_025403585.1 Parazoanthus swiftii
AAGCTAATGATCGAATTTTAAACAGATATTTTACAGCTCTGCTCCTGCATCGAGCACTTTTAACCGTGTAAGTTTTACATCTATATATACATACATACATACATACATACATACATACATACAAACATACACACATACGTACATGCATACATACATACATACATACATCCTCCTGGTTGGAAGTCACAGATCTTACCAACTGCGCTAAATTCGCATACACAAGTAAACTCTACACCCTTCGCTTTACTACCGTATCCATTGCGTACAAAAGAAATCTAGCCTGTAGTTTGGTTGGTGGCTTATATGAACCATTTATTCTTTCTTCGGTTTTGGCAATTCACAGTTGCTTTGTTTTGTGTTTTTATATGTTCAACCTTTTTCAATAGCTCTAGAGTTCTATTACTATTAGCTCGATCTCAGTTGTAGTACTAATACGCTTACGTTTTAGTATGTTTTAATGTGGCATTCTTTTATCACCGGCTCACGTTTCAGACCCTCAAAGCCTTAGGGAGTTGTTTACTTTTTGTCAAAATTAAGAAGCTTTTATTATGTGTTTAAATAATTTAATTGTTTGAACAAGACTGATCTTTTTTCTTTCATTGTGCTAAACTTAACAATTTCTTCGTTAAATATAAGTCTCGCTCTTCTCGCAAAAATACCTTCCACCTAAAGATAAGTGCTAGAGGATTTGCACAAACAAACATACTAGTAATTTTTTTACACTTGTATTTTACTATTGTTTCAAACACCTAAGAGCATAAAGTACACTTGCAAGTTACAAATGTAAAAGTCTTATTGATGGACTTTTCAAAAAGTTACCAGGCATGTGATTGATTAACCAAAGAAAGGCTGGTTTTCAAAAACCTAGTTTTCTGCGTCGACGGATAAGCTAAATGTCTGGTTTGATCAACAAGGTCACTTTTTTTCTGATGAAGGCCGCCTTTATACCCGACCTTACGTTGCAAAAACACTATACCAACTTTCTTTGATCAAATCACAGATAGTCCTCATTTGCCATTATTAACCAAACCCGCTTAAAAGATGCACTTGTAGAGTTTCCTACAGAGCAGGCTAGTCTTTAATTACTGTATTTTTTTTTGGAAAGTCTGTGTAGATCCACTTGGAATGGAAAACGGTGCTATTAAGAACAGTGACATTAAGTTCACTTCTCATGAGGACAAGAACTATTTTGCACGGCTCAACTCACCAAGGTATGGCTGGGAAATACCCAGTGGGGTCGAGCCTGCCTTTGTACAAGTACATCTTGGACCTACTCGCAAGATAATAACAGCAGTGGCAACCCAACTTGGGAAAAGTCATCATCACCTTATTTTATATTCCATATCCTACAGTGATGACGATTTAGACTGGGTGATGTATCAAGAGAATGGTGAAGTCAAGGTAAGAGAAACTGAAAATAATAGTAAAATAAAAGGATTGCTAGAGATAGTTTACTTAATCCCAGTTTGTCTTTGAAACCTGTCTTACTGTTCTGCAAAGCTCCACATCAATAGTTTAGTTTTTCATTGTCTTACGTTTATGTAAGTTAAAATAATTAAGTTTGTAACTGCTGTTCATGGTGAATATTTTTTTGTTATTTTTTAAATAATATTATTGTTTAAATAGTATAATAAAACGAGAGGGATTCGTGCTAACTCATTTTCTTCAGAAGAATCGCAAAGGCAATTTCAAGGCCAAATAATGAGTTTCTCAATTTGTGTTTAAAAAGGACTGGTTTTTATCAAACACAAAGTATTTTGGAACAATATTTTTAAAAACGAAGAAATCAAAGGCAAGATGGATTTGAGATTATCATGAAAACTATTTAGTACTGTATCTGATCAATTTGAAGAAAAGAAAAGACCGACTAACATTGCTGGTGCTAATAATTTAGTTAGAGTTATTTCCCTCTTCTAATTATCAAAAAAATTGAAACATAGTTTGAATGTAAAAATTATTTCTAATTTAACGGAAGGCTGCTGGTGCTGCTGATGATGTAATGATTTTCCATATAAGGAATCTATTATTTGGAGCTCCAAAGGTGATTAACTCGTGCACCAAAAACTGAAGAGGTCATTGCTGCTCAGTACAAAAGAAGACTGAAAACTGAAGAGCTTTTTTGTATAGCTAGCTAAATATATAGTACTACGGTATTGCATAAATCTGATATCATTCTATATTTCTATACAGATCTTAACCTGAAAAAAAATAATTACCTCATACTTTCAAATTTTTTACAAACAATAGCAATTGCTACTCTATATTCTCCACATCAAGTACGTTGTTATATAACGTATTTAAACGCCAATTTGTACGTTTTATAAAGCGGAACGCAATCAAGTCCTCAAACACATCATTTTTGTTTCATTATAACACCAAAATTTGAAACACTAGAGCTTAATAATACATTTCATCGCAGAACTTTATACTTCCTCAGTAAAGAGTCTTTTTTTCTCAGTTGAGGGTGCCCTTTAACACCAAATGCACTTGATAGAAAAACTCATACATTGATTTTTATTATGTCTTATCTCTTTTCCTCCTTTTTGCATGTTTGAATTGCTCCAAAAGGCATGGCTCACATATATTGCTCCAAACAGCTATGAAGTTACAAACTATACAAAAAAAAAACAATTACAATCACTTGTACACTCAAATGACCGCAAGAAAATTTAGTAAAAGTTTCAATCACAAGAATCCAGTCACAGTGTTTTGTATTTATAATTGGTTTTGCCCCGCTTCAATCTTATAGTGAAACAGTAACACGTATTTCACCCTGCTGCAGATATCTTTAGTAAAGTATTCACGTCTTTGAGCTTCCGTAACTTGCATTGTAGTACAAACATCTTTTAAAGGGTTTAAAAGTTGGAAACAAACTGTGACGGTTTTGTGAAAAAGGGCAAAATGCACTTTACGTATGTCTTAATTGACTGCGCCCAATTTTCGTGAAAATAACATACTCTTTTCTTGATAGGTCATTGACGCAAAGCCAGACCGGTTCAAAATTGAGAGATATTTTTTTCGCTACAATATCACAGCAAGATTTCTACGACTGCATCCCAAAAAGAGCCTTAATCACGCTACATTGAAATTTGAACTGTATGGCTGCTTCGGTAAGTAACTACTATTTATATGCACGATCAAATTTTTCCAATAGTAATATAAGTTTTTTAATTATCATTGCGTTTTCTTCAACAGTGTGTGCAGAAGCTCAGGGTATTGGAGATGGTCGTCTTCAAAATTCTCTGATGAAAGCTAGCAGCTATTATGGTCCTGGTTTTGAGCCATGGCGAGCGCGGCTCCACAGTGCCACTGCTTGGTGTGCTGATCATGATAACAACAGCAACGGTACGATTTTTTTAATTGTTTATAAATTTTCATCCTGCTTTAGACTTAACAAGAAAAACACCAACCACGTCAAACTGGATGAGAGGCTGGCGAACATACTCTTAGTTCCTGGAATGCCAACAAAAAGGAAATATAAAAAGTTAATAACATGTACAAAGTCAAGTTTACAGAAACAAACGTGCAAACTGGTTTTAGAACAAGAAAATATAGGAGAGTGTCGGAAAACGAATAGGTAAAAGAGTTACTTCGTCACTTCATTTCTTATTTTAACCATTAGCTAAATATGTTCACCCGTTCTACAGTGTTATATATATAAGAATTCCAATAGAATCCAGGCTTTCTTAGCGTGGGGTATTAATGTAAATTTCATACTTGTCTGGAAACACCGAAAAACTAATATTGGATACTGAATATCTTAAATGTTACGTCATCGGTTTTAAAGTATAATTTGATAGTCATATTTAATTGAACAAATTTCTTGATAAGTATTTATTAAGTTTTAAAAACGTGGAAAAACACGAAGTTGCGTGGAAAAGCATAATAAAAGTATGAAAAACTTTAGAATCCGTCCTGTTATTTGAAATTGTACAACTGTCCCTACTTGAGGACGATTTAAATGCAGTTATAATGAAAAATGTTTCCTAAACATGCAATTGATTTAATTATTTACTCATACAGCTGTATATTTAGAAGTCACTCTTGAGAATGCCACGCTAGTAGCGAGCATTGCAACCCAAGGCAGCAACATAAGTGATGCTTGGATTATGACGTACAATGTTACATACAGTATGGAAGGATTGGAATGGCACTCTTATGATGTTAATAGGAAAATAAAGGTGAGCATTGCTTGGGTCATGACACACAGTACTAGTAGTAGTGGTATTGTTTTCCAGGCTTTCTTTAAAAGCCTGGAGTTTTATTAGATGTTCAAAGCTTTCGAGGAAACCCTGGAAAATGGACTCCATATTTTCCGTGAAAGCCTGGAATTCCATGCTTTTCCAAACCAGACTCTCAAGGAAAAGCCTGAAGTTTGCGTCAAGAAAACCTGAATTCCATGGAAATCCTGGCTTTCCAGATTTTTTTTCATTGTCGTGTTGCAAGAGTACGTACAATATCCTATGGTATTAACAGGAAAACTAAGGTGAGTAGTGTTTGGGTTGTGACGTACCATGTTGCATACTGTGATGTTAATAGGAAAACGAAGGTGAGTAACTTTTGGAGAGGACTTTTAAAACTGTTTGCATGTAATAGGGAGGGCTTTGCAGTAGTACAGTATTTGGCATTGAGGAATTGGAGTAGTACTTTAGTATTGACGTTAATAAGAAAAAATAATGTACAACATGAAGACCGATGATATTTCTTAGCGTCAGTCAGCGTAGTTTAGAAAAGACAAAAACTTACTGCTTTGTGTGGTTGTTTTTGGTTGGTAAATGAGAAATGACACATCGCTGAAGTATCAGTAGAAGTTAATGTCTTGTTAATGTAATCGAAAACAAAACGTTTTTTATATTTCTGTTAATAAGGTGTTTAGTGGTAATGCGGATGCAACAGGTGTGATAACAAATGAGTTGGAGAGTAGACTTGTGGCAAAGAAACTTCGTCTGTGGCCTATCATGTGGTCAAGAAGAGCGTGCCTTAGGATTGAGATCTATGGATGCGCAGGTTAGTAATTTGTTTTACAAGGCCACGGTTCTTTTTTCTTGTTTTCACAGTAATGAATGGTTTGTTGCGTTAACTTATATTGGGTTTAAGTGTTATCGAGTTCTTTTAAGTTACTTTCATTAACACTATTTTAAAACCTGATTTCAAATAAGTTCAAAGTAGTGAACGAAGAAATTGCTCATTTGTCTTTTGACCTTTGTCCGTTCATTTTTACCATAAAAACTTGTTTGATAGATGTTTTCTTTTTGCTTCGTCTGCAAATGCCAGGACAGATAAAAGTCAAACTGATCGCATTCCCAGTTACAATTAAGGACGTTCAAACTGTAGTTCTTTGTTCACAGCCTATTGAAACAAAAGTTGTTATTTGTGTACCAAATCTTGTTCTCCCGACAAATAAAAACTAAAACATAGCGTCAAACAAACATGTTCCAAAACCCAAAAGGATTGTGCACACACATTCACTAATTGTTCACAGAACCAATCAAAACTCTGGAAACTCGGTTCGAATTTGGTTTGCCTTATTGTTAAGGTCAAGGTAATGAAAATCTGGTAAAGAAGCCCCAGCCGGACACGTGTACTTTACATTTAATTTTTTTTACTTTGTTTTTCATTTGGGAACTTTTCGTTTTTTTATTATTGTTTGACAACTTTCATTTTTTTTATTTTTGTTTGACAACTTTTCATTTTTTTTCATTTTTGTTTGACAACTTTCAACGCTTTGATTTTTAGCAGGCTCAAAATACAGTTGGATTTGACTTATACCATAGTATGGTAATAGGGAGTGCACTTGTAAAATACCGAATTTGACCGAAACTGTCTTGCTCTAAGAGTTAAGTTTTCAGTTGTCACTTGATGAAATCAAGCTAAATCCATGCATAACTGTAGCGAACAACCGCTGTACTTTGAGCCTACAAAAAATAAAAAAGTTGAATGTTGTCAAGCAAAAAGAAAAAAGTTTAAGGCTGTCCACGGGCGGTGGGAAGCGTTGGTCACGAGTATTAGATGTTTAACTGAAATAAAACAAGGCAATTTTTTTTTTGTGTGTCGATTTGTTTCCCAAATAAACACCATCTGCAAGAAGCGATCGAATGTGCTGCGTTTGTTTTGCAGTCAACTTTCCCTCACAACTCGATCGCAATTTTTTTTTTCAAACCTTGCCCCATTCCTTTGTTTCTGGCCGCGTAAACAAGGTCCACTCCTCAAACTCGTCACGCGGCCTTGTTCAACGGGAGCGTCATTATTAAACTTTTAACGAAACTAAAAAAAAATAACATTCGATCGTTCCTTGCAGATTGTTTTTATTTAGGAAATAGGTCTTTGTGAAGACAAATCGTTACACATCAAAAACAATTTGCATTGTTTTATTTCAGTTAAACATCTAATACACGTAACCAACGTTTCCCAGCGCTCGTGAGTTGTCAAACAAAAATTAAAAGTTGTCAAACAAAAAAAATGAAAAGTTGTCAAACAAAAATAAAAAAGTGAACATTTGACAAACGAAAATTTGAAAAAAACGTAAAGTTATCAAGTGAAAAACAAAATGAAAAAAAAAGTAAAGGTAAAAATATACATGTCTGGCTTGGGTTTCCGAAAAACCGCTCTATTTTTGCTTACCTGGTTTGCTTTTTTGTTTAGCTAAGACTTGCTCTGATGGGGTTGGACTCAAGACTGGGCTTGTGGCAAATAGCCACGTGACTGCCTCTAGTTGGCTTGGACAATATCGCCCCTATTATGGTAGACTTGGTCAAATCGGCTTTGGGGCATGGTGTGCTGCCTCAAACAACGCTCAGCAATATCTTCAGGTACGAAAAACAACAAGCGATAATGGCAACCTTATTTTAACATAATCGCACTGTCCTTTAGTTCCTTGAGATTTGTTGATCGTTTTGCAAGGACTTAAAAATCTTTGAATGTCGAAGGCCTAACCCTTTCAACTGTGATGTAAATAACTATGTTACTTTAAATCCATGTTTCTTTTAGATTGATCTTGGCGTATTATTCAAGATTACTGCCGTTGCAACACAAGGGAAACACTACCTACCGCACGACAACATTACTAATGCCTGGGTCACCCAATATACCTTATCTAGTAGTAAAAATGGGATAGATTGGAGCGAAGTGAAGGTGGGAACTACTGTGGTGTATGTTCTTATTGCAGACGTGAAGATATATTGTACGTTTTTCGTGAATAGGTTATTAAAATCAATTAAAACTCATTTTCATTTAGTGAAGTTTGTCTAACTGCAGAAAGACTTTCTCTTCCAACATATGTTGAGCGCATGATAAAGTTTGTCTAGCTGCAAAAAAAGGGCCTCTTTCAATAATATGTTTTGTGATTGCTCAAAGAAATTAGCTGTAGAAATACACACACCTCAGCTATCCTACCGCTAACCAATTGTTCTTGTGTCGTTTATTTCAGTACTATACACATCAGTTTAGTGCACACAAACTTTATACTTATACCTAATATAGACTAAGATTTCGGCTCCCACTACGAAAAGAAAACATTTTTCCCGCGTTTGTTTACCAAAATCAGCAACCACATTTGAAACAAGGTTAAGAATGAGTTTTTTGATAAGAGATTTCAATACTACTTACCCGACATTCCAACATGGCGACTTACTACTGAAGAGGTCTTTTAACACGAAACTAGTTTAAAAGACGCCAAAATCCCGTAGCTCTGTGTATGAAAAAAGCGGAAACGTTTCATTGCAACTATACGAGAGACCTTTATGGCTTATGTTTTGCTTCTTTTTTTAACACATTTCAGTCTTGGAATACCAGTTTCTTCAGCCAAATTGCCTGAGGACTTATTTGACTGTTTCTCAAACCTAATGAAATGAATTTTCTTGTTTAGAATTTCCTCAGCGATGAAAAAACAGTGACCCACAAACTAACCAGCCAGGTGGTAGGCCAGTTGTTCAGGTTTTATCCAACCGCTTGGTCAAATCACATTTGTCTGCGAGTGGAACTTTATGGATGCAAAGGTAAATGTATACTATTCTATAATTAAGTTAAAGAAATGGAAACGAATGCAAGCGCTATGTTAGGATATTAGCCTCCTCCGCAGGCAACTCTTAAGTGAAATATGAAGCAGATAGGATTAATTGTAGTCATTGTAGGCTAATGTATGGTTAATGAGGGTGAAGGAAGGGACGAGCGGAAAGTCCACGAATCTCCTGCACCTTCATTAACTATATATTAACCCAAAATAGCTATCGTACGCCCTATCTGCTTCATCATAATTTCGCTTTAAAGTTGTCTGCGGAGGAGGCTATTGGGATAAAAGCACGCAGGGTTTTGTAAATACAGGAGAGAAGTATCTGGGGTAGTATGAGTCACAACTAACCAACCTGTGATTAAACAGTTGAGAAGAAAGCCAATTGAAAGGAACTTCAAATCGAACCAAGAGTTAGTTTGATACACTAAAGGAAAACATAAAGCATTACAGACAACGTGGGTCAACAAATAAAAATGCTCAGAACGGTTCAGGAGAATTTTGTACCTTATAAGCTTATAAAAAATGCTTAAAGTGACAGAGGCAATGTTCATACTTTATTGTGCGTCTATCGAGTTATGGATGCACTTGGGAAGATGGGAGAGCACTCGAGAAGCTAGAGAAGCACTCGGCTTCGTCTCGTGCCACTCTAACGCTTCTCTCGTGCTCTCCCAACTTCCCACTTGCATCCATAACTCGATAGACGCACGCTAAGCATGGACCATATTTTAATTATTCCGTTTGTATATACCTACGTTTATAATCCCATCTCGATTACCATGTGATAGACCCACCCTAAGTCCCTAAGATGCATAAACCACGGCTACAAGATGGGCCACTTTTACGGTATGAAATTACACAGCAAAAAAACAAACACTTGTTATCCAATTGAGAGTGTTTTCGTTTGCTGGCACTGAGTATCTAAAATGGTCAGGGATTAGGGCTGCTCAGCTCTGTCAGTGTGGCCGACAAGAAATTGGGGTAAATTGCGCACATGCGCCTTGAACTTTCCGAAGCAACTTCGTGTCGGCAAGACCAATTAATTGCAAGTTCTATAAGATTGAATGTTCTGTTAGATGCCATGTATTATAAAAGTATGGCTCTCTTGAGATAAAAAATAAATCTAAATATTCCTATAGTAGCATCTTACATGAGAAGAATGAATACTTTAGCCGTAAAAGCTTTTAACAAAAAAAAAATCATACAAACACACGAGGGGGGAAGGGGGAGTCAAAATCGAACCGCTCCTCTACTTTCGTCACAATTCTACCGATTGGCAATGATTTTCGGTACATATGATCAAATTCATTTGTATTTTCAATTAAGCATAGTCACGTGGTGTTTAATCAAATCAAATCAAATCACGGATTGAAATCATTACACTGTTAAAAATTTGCTAAATAGTTACTACTTTCTCAAAACCATCACTGTTACGAGTTCTTAGAGAGACATTTCAGAAGATTATACTAGGTCAATGAAACTTCCCACGGCGCGCGTCAACTGTTGAGTGTCGGTTTCTCTTAAAATTGTTGTTGCCGGAATCTTATAATGAATATATTAACTTCCGTGGTATATGTTGTATTGAGTTTACACAGTCCCTCGACTTCAAAAATGTTCTCAAAGTCTCTCATTTGCCCTCGACTTTGTCTCGGGCAAATGTTCACTTTTCGGAAAATTTTTCAGCCTCGGGCCTGTCTAACTCAGTACAACATACCATGGAAATAGTTTATTTACAAATTACTGGAGCATGTTGCAATACTTGTTTATGTGGTTTATTTGCATGGTCTCTTTATTTACGGCTATTGTCAGGGAGTGTTTTAATGAAATTGTAAATGGTTATAGCAAAGAAACAATTTCAAGTGAGCCTCCCACTGAAAGCAATGTGACATCGTAGTTTTAAAACTTTAATCGTCTGTGACCGTTCATCAGGAAAAGCTGATAAAAGAATGTTACTTTGCAGAAGCTCATAATACTCCCTTTAAATCTATCTAACATTTTGCCACAGCTTGCATGGATCCCTTAGGACTTGAGAATGGCAACATAAAAAAGACTGCTATTATTACACTGGACCATTCTGCTAAGGATTTTGCACGCGTATCAAGAACGTCTTTTGGAAGTTCATGGTATTATCGTACACTACCTTCTGATAAACAGTTTATACAATTTGATCTTGGCGCCGGGCTGAGAAAGGTGACTGCTATTGGAACTCAGGGAAGACACAATTCCTTTGTCACGCGTTACACAGTGTCTTATAGTGAAGATGGAGATGACTGGAGAGATATAAACGAAAATGGAAAAACCAAGGTAAGTAAATTGTGCCCGGGGGGGTGCTTCAGGGTAAAAGTGGTAGGGATAACCGTCGGGATGCTCGAATTTCTACTCTAAAAATACCTAGTGGAAAAAAAAAATCACCCTAATTTCATCTTCAGCGTACCGTTTTAGCTCAAATAACCCCTAAATAATATCAGAATTTCTTCCGAGTGCGATTTTCGCTCAAAAATAGCCCCCTCCCCCCCCAATGAAAAAAAGCAGATCGCCGATTTTAGACCCTACAAAATACGACGGATAACCTACCATCCAAATACAGGGAGTACCCACCCCCCGCCCCGGGAGATTGCAGTTCTACATGCATGGCACTAATACTTCACCATATAAAGCTATCACACAGTTTTTGGCTGTACTAATACTCCAAATTATAATCCCAATTCTGGAAATATAGAAATTACTATTAGTAAATGTTTGTATTTGAAGTTGGAATATCACATCAAAATTTTAACGAGTTTCTTTTCTCCACTTTCTTTTGTCGCGACTACTGTAACCGGAAGTAGTCGATCTGGTCAGCGGATTTAAACTGCATTCTTTTGAGATTGTCCAATAAGAGCGTGCGCGAGATTTATTTGCCAAAAAATGCGCTCACACATTTTGAAATCCGTCATCGAAAGTAGTGTTTGTCCCATGTGGCCTATGCCTTAAATGTACTTTTTTTTATCTTTTATTGAAAACAGTGTATGAAACTTGTATTATGTGTGTATGTTCTCTTGTATTATAGTACTAAAGTATCTGGCTCAATTTCAGCTTTTTGAAGGAAATACCGATCCGATAACAGTCAAAGTACATGCTCTGAAAGAGCCTATCAAAGCTCGTTTCATAACAATCCGACCAAAAAGCGCTGAGAATGGTGAGAAACTTAGAGTGGAAATTTATGGATGTGAAGGTAAAGTATAACGAATACTGAAGCTGTTAGAGATTTTAAGATATCAGGACGCAGTTATAAACGCCGCAGACTTGGCGAAAGTTGGGCTTGAACACACCTCACAATAAATTGCACGTAAGAATGTACCAATCTGACTGGTCATTTTCGTGTTAAAAACAAACTCACTTATGGTAAATTGCCTTAATATTTGATCGGCACAAGGGTCATCCTGCTCCTGCTAGCCTTACAAACACAATAAACAAGATGAACGGATGATTTTTAAAGGCAAAAATAAAACGAAAAAGGAAAACATTTCAACAAACGTTAGCCATGACGTCCTTTAATCTCAAAGTCCCTACTAATATTTTAATCCCAGACCTCATTCCAGGCTAGCTTTTCGCATCCTGTTGCTCAATACATTAAGACATTTAGTTGTTGCTTTAACATGTGTTTGTTTTGTTTGGGCTATTCTGAAATTTCACGTTCGAAACCAGAACGTATTCTCATTATACTGCCCCCTTAGCCAAAATATAAAGAGAGTAACCTAAAGATAAGTATTCCAGAATAAAAAGGCTTCAAAGCGAAAACTTACAATTGTGTTGAGTGTTCGAGATAAGTTTGCAAAAATCCAGGAATAACCATCGACGCTTTGCTTTAGTTGACTTCTGTTCTTTTATTTTTCTGAGTTTCACACTTCAAGCTGTAGTTGGCCTCTGTTTAACTGGGAGGAGAGAGAACGGGGTGGAGGTGAAAGCCTGCTCGCGTAATGCTCAAGTCTTTCTAAGGAACTTACCATTAAAAGTAGAACTCCAACGTTTTGTGAGTTTTCCTGAAATTCATTAAATAACAATTGCAAATTTACAATTACTAGATTTTATACATTATACAACCGTTAATCTTTTAGAAATGTAAAACGCCAAAACTTTATTAAAATTATCATATTTTGTAATGTCTTTCATATAATTCAGCTGTATTAGCTGCAAGTTTTAGTATCTATCTATCTATCTATCTATCTATCTATCTATCTATCTATCTATCTATCTATCTATCTATCTATCTATCTAT
>JAOBYE010606631.1:0-27050 GCA_025403585.1 Parazoanthus swiftii
TTATTTATTCGTTTTATATTCTGAAATTTCTGACCGTTTTCCGGAAAACGGTGGAAACCGGTATGGATCCGCGCCTGTTCTCAATCATGCACAGAGCAAAGTAACGGTTTTGCTGGTGGCCACAACCCCTGTTTACATCATTCTGTGACAAATTTAACGTCTTATCTTTTACCATCTTTCGAAAACAATCGATCTTGTTTCTTTCGTTTTAAATACGTGTAGCCCGCCAATTGAAGCGCTGAAGTTGCTCTGCGCATGATTGAGAAAGTGGCTTACAAACTTGTCTATACGTGGATGATCTGTCCATTTGAAAAAAAGCAGCCCGTGTTTAGGCAACGTTGAGAGTGTAATCAAAAGGTATTGCCGTCCCAGACAAGCTAGTAAGTCACAGTCTTAACTGGAATACGTTACGGTCGTGGCTCCAAAATAAGTCCGACGCCAGGGAACAGCTACGGGATAAATTTAAGAACTTGTAGCACTGTTTCAGTTCAGCGGCAAGACGTTTAAGTCAATGAACGCTATTACGGCGTGATCCATAATTAATATCACTCTAGATCTTTTGTTTTGTTACTGTTCCAAAAGACTTTTCCAATAGTCTTTCTATGACTGGACACAGTTCTTGGTGTGATCCCAAGTGATAACTGCCAGTCGCTTCTAGGTACAAGGCAATCTTTTCAAATATTTACGAATCTATTTCGGATATCGCAGGTAAAAAATCAAGGAGATGCTTTGCATCTGAAAAATTGGTGCAGATACAACATCTACGAGGACGCCACTCTATCAGTATTGTCAGCCTTCTTAGTTGGAGTGTGCCTGAGAACGAGACTGGTCCAGTGTCACACAAATGTACAGAGGCGCTGGAAATGGCGTGCAGATTCAGATGGTGACACGAAGAGAGTCACCACTTCGTGTATGACGCGGACAGCGTGACAGCAAATAACGTGTAACACAAGGTGTTTTTAGTTGTAACGTTGATCATGACGGAATATCTATTTAACAAACTGATATACATTTATTATCACTGACTTCTTTAATAAGACCTTAATAAAGCAGCTAGAGTGATGTGGTGTGGTTTACTCGACATGAAACAATGAAAGATGTCAGAGGAAAATACTTCTACAGACAATTATTCTTCTGGAAATGGTTTGTACGGACAATAGCAAATGCTGAATACTAGTCTATGCTCTCTTTCATAGGTTTAGTGTTACAGGATTGAATGTAGACTTGCTACAAGTCGACACAAATTACAAGAGACAAAAGTCTCGAGGAAAAGACTGGTGAAAGCGAGTGCCGCTCGTCCAACTCCACTTGGTTCGGGAGCACACGACAGGGTTCACAAGCGACGAAGGGCGCTAGTCGCTTCCACAATATTGATAAGTTGCACTCTTGTTGGCAGTTTCTTTGTTACATCTTTTTGTTTTCTGTCCCTCCTTCACCTTGCACAAAACACGAAATGAACTGCGAATGAACAACCAATCCGAGTAGAAGCATTTGGTTTCACACGTAGAACAAAACAGTGTGCACGGTCACGGTTTGTTCAACATAAAACAGGCAGCTTCACAATCGCTCGGTTGATTCTGTCAACCATTGCCATATTATCATTATGTTAATTAGAGAGTTTGATCAAAAAGGGTCGATCTGGTTTGTTCACCGTACGGTTGAATTTAAAGCTGACGTTTTAGCGTCAGCCCTTCATCAGAGCAAGTAATTTGTCCGGACAAAAGGCTAGCACTCTAAACGTCAGTTTTATATCCAACCTTGAAGGCAAATGTCGATCACTTTTACAGTTCAGAGCAATGAGTTTTGGAAATATAGTTTCGAAGTAGAAGAGCATTTAAGTTATGCACTTACTGCAGAGTTGTTTCGTATATTGGCCTCGCAGGGCAATCAATTCTGATAGCGACATTTTTCTTTCTTCGTGTACTCAATTGTGAACTGATATGAATTACTTTCTTAGTGTTTGGCTCGCTCCCGGCCAATTTGTGCGATTTGTGAACGCGGATTTTCTTTGCAATTTACTGTTTGAAACAAGTTTTAGTTCACAAAAACACTTGTCAGAAGTGAACCGTTAAAAGTTTCACAATGACGTAAACATTAAACTGGGCCGCGCGGCGAGTTTTGGGAATGGACCTTGTTTACGCAGCCAGATACAAAGGAATGGGGCAAGGTTTGAAACAAAATGGCGATCGACATGGGAGGGAAAGTTCACTTCAAAAGAAACACAGAACATTCGATCGCGCCTTGAAGTTGGGGTTTTGGGAAATAGGACTTCGTGAACACAAATCCATACATCAAGAGGTTTGCATTGTTTTATTTTGACAGTTAAACATCTAATATTCGTAAACAACGTTTCCCAACGCCCGTGCTTACGGTTGTTAGTAGTTTGCAGTCTTTACATTTACCCACAGGCTTTCCATAATTGAAGCAATTTCATAACTGTCAACTCACCCGCATTGAGCGGGTGTTACAAGATTTCGAACCTCATCACCTGCTCACACGCATGGTAGTTGAAATCACCCAGTTTTCCAATGTTTTCTAAATTAGCAACCAATTCAGAGAAATGTGTTCTGTAAATCGGAACGACTGAAATAAAAAGGCCATCATTGGCCCACGGGCCCGAGTGTTCACAAGGTTATTGAATATCTGGGGTTGACAGCTATGCAATGTTTCAACACTGAAAGAGCTATCCTGTGTTTAGAATCTGACTGGATTTTTTAAAAGGTTGTGAACGCGAACGGTTCACAAGTTTGCCTTCATTTGTTATCAAAACTCCTAGCTTCAAACCAGTTTATCTCCGGCCAGCCTTCTCCAAACGAGATAATATACCGTAAATGATCTGTTTAATGCCCACTCTCTATTAAACGCCTCGTATCTAACAGACGCCCAGGTCAAAGTAGGATTTTCAGTTAAACCCCCCGTATCTAATAAATGCCCTCCCAAGGGGGGCGTTTATTAGACATTACCTAAAATTGAATTTGTGTTACATGTTTTGTACAATTGTTTGCAGAACATTACGCGAGGATTGCTATGAGAGTGAAGAAATTTTGACTTATCTTCACTAGTTGCAGAGTTTTGCAACCGGCTTACGCTAGTTGCTCACCTTTTTTTGTTTAACTGCACTAATTGCCGAGGTAGTTTTTTGGCTGGAAAACGTTTATTAAGAAGTGTAAAGTGTCGATATTAAAAATGTAAAATATCAGTTGTAAAAATAACGCCACTCCCTTAAACGCCTCTTATCTGTTACCCCCCCCCCCCCCAAAAAAAAAATCCTTAAAATTAAACGAACGCCCTGGGCTTACGGTACATCTAAAAGTTCATTTAAGACTCTACTGACATTTTTTCTAGACGATAAGAGCTCACTTTTACATCAAAGTTGATTGCGGATTGCGTTTCCGATTTGCTAAAAATTTGCAAAAAGTTCACTAAACGTTTTCGTCCTTAAAACATTTTCAGAAGACTTCAGTTATATTTAAATGTTTTTTTAAAAAACAAATATTATGACAACAATGTTTGTCTATTGACTTTAGCAAACAGACACGCTCGTTAGTACAGCTGAAGACTACTTCATTTTTCCTTGAACGTTAAGGTTTTTTGTTAAACCGAACTTGTTCTGGTTTTAAGATCGAGAGAAGAGAGTTTGAGTTAAACATGGCAGCAAAAGTGACTAAGAAGCAATAGTAACACCTTTGGAAAAGATATCATCATTATTACTATTATTACTCATTATTAATTAGTACTTGTTGTTCAGTTTTTATTATTATTATTATTATTAGTGTTAATGCTATTATTATTGATAACATTATTATTATTGTATAAAAGACGAGTTGTCAACCAAAACCAAACTTATAACCGGGTGTCTTGTGGCGATTCGTCTTCATCTGATTCCTTAATAGCAGCAACCTCAAGACTCAGTCGTGTGGCCAGCATTTCTCCAAGAAGCTCAGCCGGTTCCTCAAGAATTTGCTGAAGCTTTTCTGCAAATGATTCTAGTATATTGCCATCGATTCCCTGGAAAAGATTCAACGAAGGCAGAAAAAAATGTGGACATTCCTTGTCTCGAAGGTAGCTCAGTAAAGATTGTAAAAGGCACACCAAACGTTCACCAATTTTATCGACGGCCCATTGGCTCTCGTTTGGGAACTTTACACTCTCGTGCAGCATGATGGTCTGCAGGTGGTATGAACTCAAAAACGAGCATGCCAGCTTGCCAAATACCACCTTCTTCATTGATGTTAAACATTTGCCTTTCGGGGCCATTTTCTTGAATTTCAGCAGACTTCGTTCCGCTTTGGAGAACCAAATTCTCCAGTGAAAATCATTTTTGCTCTGCTTTGCAACCAGATGAATTCCACCATCGATGATTTCTTGCTTTGTAAGAAGGTCGGGCCAGTACGAGGTGAGGTTTTTGCTCCAATCGTGAGCACAAAGCGGCCACAACCCTGTACATTCAACAGCTGGAACGAGTTCCACAATGTAGTTAGAAGACCTCAACTTGATGTTTATAGCAACCACGTCCTCAGTGGAAGTGTTTGTAATGCATATGTCCTCTGCAAGTCCGTTTCTGGTTCTAAAGCTTCCGATGTCTTCTATTAACGTCGTGATAAGCTTGGAAAGCGAACAGCAAACAAGTTTTACTGACAAGTTTTCTCTTCTGTCAGGAGGCTGCCCACATTGATTTCGCCATTGCATTAAAGCTGAGCCTTCTAAAACGCGGACCAAAGTTATACCAGGTGGTAAGCCATCCTCTTCCAGCTCCAATTCACCATTGCCTAAGTGCTTGAAAGTAATCATTATTTCAAAGTGAGTCGGGTTTTTTACAATAAGAAAACTCGATTTGCCGACTGGAGAGAAGGAAAATTTCGCATCGTATTCTGATATTGCAGATAAAACAATATTTACAACTCTCTGTACAACCTCAAAGGCACTGACAGTTTCTTCGTCAGTTTTGCTTAAGGTTTTGTACAGTGGTACTTTTTGCCGCACAGACATTCTAACTCCTGCGCTCTTGCCTGAACGTTTCCGACAAAGTATTAGCTCGTGTTTTGGTTTGCCAAATAGACCAAATACGCTGTTATATTAACCCACCTGCGCAGAACCAATTATTCTGCTCTGTTCTGAACAAACGAATGATTTTTGAATATTTTATATTGACAGAACAACAGACTGGCACTTTGGCGCTTTAAAAAATTATAAATTGGATGCCACACACGATTCTTTTTTGACAGGTGAAATATTTTCAAGCTGCAGAGATAATATCGAATTTTGCGGATTTTGTTAAGAAAATTGCTAGTTCCGCTAAGGTTTTACATGTGTAAGAAATTTTTATCCTACAGAAGACAGTAGTTGATTTCATTGTTTTCTTACTCTTAATTATTCGATTCCTTGTTTGTTATGCAATCAGATCTCCGGTAAATGACCATAAACAGTAAAGAAAATGATGGTGAAACTTTTTAGAAGAAACTTGGCTTGTACAGTGACACGATATCACACGGCTCAGTTTCAAACCAATATGTGTTTCTGTTTTCCAACTAACATCGCAAGCGTTCTGATGCGCCGCCAACAATTTGGAAAGGCCAAGAAGAACTGTGTTTGTCAACAAGTCTTAAGCTGCTTTATAGTGAATCTTTGGGAATAAAAAGAAATATTATTATGTACACGCTTGGACGCTCGCAATATTCTGAATAACAAAAAAACATACAAAATATAAAAATTGGAGATTGATGCGCATTCTATATAAGCTGATAACAAACTAACAGTCCTCGTGAAAAACTACTTGCTTCATCGTAGCTTTCAAGCCAACGGCTAGATTTCCAAAGATTTATTTACCGCATAAAATTACAATTTTTTCAACATTAGTTGTGAATTATACAGTGGAAAGTGAAGGATTTACAATCATAAAGATTAATCAGGCAATCCGGCACGCTTTGTCATTTTTTGTACACTGAATAGAAAGATGAGCGAAATGGAGGCTTAAAGGAGATTTAAGTCACATCACTCTTTATCCAATCCGCTCCGCTCGACGCGTGTAAATTTTGCAGATTTGAAGTGTTTTTGCGCTAGGTACAAGCTTATTGATGCTATAAGGAACAAAAATATTAACAAAATTAAACCACGCAACTTAGCCGCTCCACAGCCGAGCTTAGCCGCTGTGCAAGCAATATCGCTACAGTTGCTTGTATATACTCGGTGAAAAGGGCAGACAAGCATATCGGCGATTAATATATCGTTTATATTTCTCGTACACTGGACTCAAGTAAATCGGTCTGTAGTAAACACCCACTGCAAGTATGATACAGATAAAAGTGCAGGGGCTTAACTGATTTCAGCTCAAAAGGGTTATCATGACAGTTACTAAAACGAGCTAAATCTATTGTTGGTCTAAAGCATAAAATATTGAAGGTTCCCGTAACATGCATGCTCCACGAATGTATTGATCCAGGATAATTATGTTTGTTAAGAGGGTTCTTTTGCCTGCTTAGATCATTTTCACCAATACTTTTCCACTAAAAACATTAAGGAAATAAGGGAAGCAATTTTGCATAGCAGAGCAATCGATGTGAAATCCAGCGATCTCGATTGTTTTATCATCCGATCACTATATAGTTAACGACGGCAGTGAATAGGAAGATTTACGATAGTGACTGATATCACTCGGACTATAACTATTCAAAGGGGGTCATTCATATCAGAATACGGTAAAAAGAGGGAAGGAATTAGTTGAAGCCATTCAATTATAAGCATTTTTCTTAGAAATTCGCTTCATCCCTCACCCCTAGAAGATTCTCGACCTAAGTGCTTGTTCAATTTAACATAGCACCGATGCAACGTAACTACGGTCGCATATTTGAAAACATTCAATACTTCAGTCAGTCCACGGCCGTAAATATCGTTCAGTTCCTCTTTGTTACACTTCGTCACAAAATGGAAACTGGAGAACATTGTTTGGAAACGTTAATTTAAAGTGGCTTTGTACTTTTCGATCCAAAAAACGATTTCGTTTCCGCAATGAAGCAATTTGGGAATTCGGGTATTGGACTAAACAGCCATTTATGCACCGAAGTTCTGGGGATGACAGAAATACCGAATGTGATCCAAGCTGTTTCAAATCAAATATAGTTTTTGTACTAAAGAAAAAACAGTTCGGTGCATTTTAAACTGCAACAGAACTATCAAAATGCTTTTTCTGCTATTTTAAATGCCTCGCGCAGGATCTGCAAATTATCGTACGTAAAATCAGACGACGAGGGCGCGATTTAGTTTCTAATGAAGGAGCCAATCTCTCAGCATTGTCCCTTGTCATGTTTTGTGTATTCAAAATTTTATCCTACCATATTCATGACGAATGTTGTGTAAGTAAATAAGAAAGCATAAGATGGACCAATCTTTCAAGATTGTGGAGGCAATATCATTCACATGTCTACTCCCAATATATGGGAGTGTCTTTCAAACGATCTGTTACTTTGCCAGTTTTAGTATTTTTAAAGGCCTTTTGCTGAATAATAATGATATCTTTATTGAATGAATTTGTTAAAACTTATAAAACGGATTTACATTCTGTCTTACGAAAGGTTGAAAGGATAAAAACAACAAAGGGGTCATAGAAATATAAAATCATTCTAAAAAGCCTCTCAGTTTGAAAATTACTTTGATATGCAAACGACTGCCTCTTGGTAGAATTGGGTTTTTGTGTTTGTTACTTTTAGTGAAAATGATCCGCTGGTTTTGTAATCACAAGTGAGAGCACATACGTACGTTTAGAATGTTTGGTCAAACTGTATAAAGTGTAGCGTGGTTACAGGGCCTTAGTTTCTAATGACCTACCATTATCAGTAAATAAATAATTAAACTGCGATGCTTATATAGTGCTGTCACTTAAGTAAAGATATGTTTGACTCAAATGGATGCATACCATTACAAAAACGACGGTCCTTAGTGCTGGCCATCTTTTGAGAATATATATACGTGGATTATTTTGAGCACCCCGACAGAACGCCAACAGCTTAACGTCTCTGTCCCGGGCGGTTTGGCGAAAGAAGATCGCACAAAGTTAAACCTTGCTGAGCAAACAGGCCATTGAACCAGAGACCTCCCGGTTGGAATTGAACTGGCTAGCCTTCCTCACACAATATCTGTGTTTTTAACATGTCGGAAAATTGCGAACCAAGCTCACAAATATGCAAAAAAAACAAGAAAAACTATATACAAAAGTTAAAGGTTTTATCACACCAAGTTTGCTTATCTTGCTTTTCTTCGTCCACAGTGAAAGATCAGTCGGATAATTTTTTGGTCGAAAAAAGTTACACACTTCATACCTTGGATTTCAAGACGCCATCTTGAAAACTTGGCCAGCTTTCTCTCTTACTACCTCGCACGCATGCGCAGTCGTTATGCCGACATCTCTGTTTTAACATCTTGAACAACGGTTTTCCGCCTTTCTTTGAACCCCTGAATAGCTAAACCACGTTTGGCTCATGGCGGGTTTTTGAGGGAGTTTGATTCCATTGAAATTACAAATTTTAGTAAAACTATGCAGACACTTGTCTACCTTTTCCATTGAGTAACGAATAAATATAACTGTCAATTTGCATTTCATCTGTTTAAAATTTCTAACGAAAGTCAATTTAACTTCAGAAGTCCTCAAGGTTCACATGAATCATTTCCACCAATCAGAATGCTAAAAATATGAAAATTGCCAAACTTAGAGAGATCACATCTTCTAAACGACGTTAGCTGTCATTCTGAAATTCTGAATTTTGAAAAAATAGATAGTATGGTTTCTAACACCCTAAAATAGCCGTCTTTAAGCCGGCGCCAGTACCGTAAAATCTGGCTTGCAAGTTATGCCAAGAATATTCAGGGATATTGACTTCCGAGCAATGTTACCTTCGCAGGGTTTGTACTTTTTCGACCTTGTGAAATTCCATGACTTTCCATAACTTTTTTCATGACCTTCAGCAGCTTTCCACGACCTAATTTGACCATCTGTTTCATTGCAATATATCAAACTGTTCTCGATATGAAACTTTTCCAGCATAGTAAATGTTTTCAAGAAAGAAAACAGTTCGTCTTAAAATAAAATACTAATACATATCTACCTATACGTCTCATCTCATATCATTCGAGTCCAGCTTTCCGTAAGTGAAACTGAAGGGTTTCTGTTTCATCTCACTTATTTAAGTTAAACAACCCATGTTTTATGTGGTAATTTTCATTTTCCTTGACTTTCCATGACTCAAATCAAAATACCATGACTTTTCAGGGGTGAAAAACGAATTTGTAAAATTCCATTACTTTCCAGTCTTTCCATGACCCGTACGAACCCTACTTCGTTTGAGTACGAAAACAACCTGCCAATTTTCAAATTTGAGGAATAATATTTACACTGAAGAAAATTGCATCGATGATTGTGGTTGGACCAAGGCGCAATGATAAAGACGATTAAAAGTCAAATACAAATTAGTCTGAAGGTCTCCATCCTATCGGTATGAAAACTCGCAGCATAAAATAGTGGCACTTCACGAACATTCTCAACTTTGTTGATTAACAAACAGGATACGTTTTAATAAAGCATGCATTACACTGACTTCAATGATTAACTCAAATTAAACGGTATCAAAGCCTGATTACCCAAAATTTACCTTTACAGAGCTATTAGCTAATTCTAGAGTAACTTTCATTTTAATCGACAGATTATCTAAAATGGTGAAACAAACCACTCAATTTTTAATTTTTCCATTGATACCAAACGTAATTTGGAATCGTCAACCAAAAGTCGAGATAGTGTTGGACAAAACATGCAGACACGGCTAACAATGTTAAAATCGTACCGTTACTTAAAAAGTCAGTCTTAAATGCTGATATATATACTTGTTTCATTTTCAAACTTAAGTGAAAAAAAATAGATTCTTTCAAAGATACTTTAAAATGGATAAAATACAGTGGTATTTGAACTTAATGTCGTCCAATTTTGATCTAAAGTCTTACTTGGCGATTACAAATCCACTCCTACAATTTTGTTATCGTAACCACACATATAAAAAAGATACTGAACGCTGATTTGTTAAGCAATGCATGCAATAATCTTACATTCAATGCAAAAAAGTGTAATTCAGTGCAGTTAGAAAATTGGGGCCTTAAAATAATTGGAAACGGGAACAAAACGTTTGGAAAATCTTCTGGAGTGTTCAAAACCTTCTGAAATTTTCGGAAGCCTTGACAAACTAAACTCTAAAATCTGAAACTGGTAAACATTCTAGAAGCTTCCACTACTTCGGATTGCAATTAAAGCCCACATTCGTCTTTCCATTTACACAAAATAGTTCTTTGCGTTTCTTTTACTAGACGATTGCGCATGCACAATTACAATGAGACGTCTTTATGACCTCAAAACATATCGAAATTCTCGCTCACTGTTCCTGATTATCGCGCGGAACCCTTCCCATCAGGTAGTACTCTTCATTGGGTTGGCTGTCGCATAGGTGCTGCATTCGGTTTGACAGTGCGAAGAGACTAGCAATGGCACCTATATCCCAAGCGTCCTCGCGGTCCAGGCCGTGTTTCTCCAGCGGTTCAAAATCCGTTTCTTTAATGTCTTCACTTCGTCCCACCTTGGAAGCAAACTCCAAAATGGCTTTCTCTCGCTCACTGAGATCGGCCACTCTCCAGTTGATTGCAACCTTTGTTCACCCATACCAGGGCGAAAGAAGTATTAAACAAATGAATAAACAGATGAATGATTGAATGGATAAATGAATGAATAAATGCATGAATGAATTAATTAATGAATGAATGAATTGATGAGAGAGAGTAAATTAATGAATGAATGAGTTAAGAAATGAATGAAGAAGAGAAATAACTTTAAAATTCACCAAGTCAAAAATTACCAACTCGAGATTATACGCGGAATAGAAGTGTTAAAAATTTGTACTGGCTGGGATGCTCGAAGTCTGTAAAATCTTTAGTCACGATAAACTTTTCATCATGTTCGTTTATATTTTTGTTCATTTTGTGTCTTATCTTTCCCTACCGTTGTTCGTGAATGGCCCACTCTGCCTTTTCTTTCATACTACTATAAACTTCAATATATCGGAGCAACAAATGAATTAAAGAATTGCATTTCCTCCATTTTGCCTGTCGGGGTATTTTCTTTGTCGTGGCTTCTGGACTGTAAAAAAGGGGCAGTGAGCTTTTCGGCTTTCCTAAGGGTTAGATTTTGAATCAAAAGATTAAAAAAAAGTTGTGTCGAAATCGGCGTGTCTTATTTTTTGTTCAGCATCTCGAAGGTTAAGTTTAAAACAGTTTCACGGAATAGTGGTCTGGTAACATGTTATACCAACAGCGTAGGCGCAACAAATGAAACCGTTAAACTGAACCGATAAAAATTAAGAACAGAACAGCTCGCAGCAAGTGCTTCTGCTATAACCTGCGTCAGAAAGTGAGTAATGGATGGCCGAGTGGTTAGCGCTTGTGCCTCCCACCGCTGTGGACCCGGGATTGAACTGCCCTGGGCTTCGCATGTGGGCTGAGGTTTTTCGATCTCCTTCTGACTCCAAGGGTTTTCCTCCCTCCACAACAAAATACCTGTGCTGTCGAGCGACTAAACATAAGCCTTGATAGCGACCACTCCCAGCGCAACGACGTTAAGTAAAGTTCAGTTTTAGTTTAGTAATAAAACAAATGGTGAGTGATGAAACAAGAAGTAACAAATCACCTCTTGATATCTCCTATCATACAACGATTCAGCCACTATCAGATATTTTTGGTTAACAGCTTCAGCCCAGTAGAAAGCTGGGAAAAGTTCGACTGAGTATTTGAGTAGACACCGGAAGACTAGTTTTGAAAAAACCTTTTTTCTGCGTTGTCGAGTAAGCTGAATATGGGTTTTGGTCAACAAAGGTCGTGATGGTATCTTTTTCGCCGTAAGGTTTGGTGTAAAGCTGAAGTTTCGAGCGTTAGCCCTTCGTCAGACCAAACTGAGGGATTGTGGGGAAACTAGTGTCTAAATAGTAGGGTATTAATTTATGCGGATCGAAAAATCAGGCCCTGTTATTGGTTAGAATTTGTAGCATTTAATTGGTCGAGAAATATCTGCTTGAAATGCAGTGAATAAAACCGTTCATTGATTCCGGGCTACGGTCCCGAGTTTGAAAACGAATCTTTGCTCTTTCCTTTTGCGAGTCTCATTACATCCTGGGTGCAGGCTGATGTCAAAACTGTATTAGTAGTATTAGAAGTAACATTTCAGCGTTAACTGATACACGTTCGAGCTGCCTCAAGCAACGGCTAATTACTATTAAATACAATCAAACACACTACTACTATTAAATACAATTACTATTACTAACACAATTACTATTAAATACAAGCAAACACACATGCATCAGAAATAAAAAAGTTAACTTTATTTTTACAATTGGTTACCTTTTATTTTCTTGTTACATTATCGTAGTTGGTGAATTACATTTTGCAACAACAATTTAATTTAGGGACGTGAGTCACACTCAAAGTACACAGCGTAGGCATTTGGAGCTTGGCTATCAAAACCTAACATGGCGGTACACAGTGGTCAGCTTTAAATTAATGCAATAACGTGGAACTTCTTGTAAAAGACAAGGAGTGTTTATTCCAACACCTTTCAAACGCGATTAGCCCTTACGACAGACAGTTTTTGCATCTCACTCACAGTCTGTGGGAGAGGGGGAAATGAGTCTTGTCTCACCCTCCTTAGTTTTCTTACAATTACTTCTTTTCCTTCTTTTCCCGTGGAATTCGTCCCATGAGATAAAATTCGTCATTTGGCCTCATTTTTGACACGTGAGCCATTCGATTGGACAATGCGAAAAGTGCTGCAATAGCCGCTATGTCCCAGGCGGCCTCGCGGTCCAAACCCTGCTTCTCTAAAGGTAGAAAGTCTTCCTCTAATATGTCTTCAGAGCGACCGACCTTCATGGCAAACTCCAAAATAGCGTTTTCCCTTTCACTGAGGTCAGCTATTTTCCAGTTGGTCGCAACCTTTGTTCAATCGGAACACAAGCAATAACAAATTTCATTTATCAAAAATGTGCTTTAAGTAAACTTTGTTTAACTCGGTTACGAAACAAATGCAAGTGCCTCTTTCTTTTGGTTTCATTTTGCATAATCACTTCTAACCACATTGACGCATCGTCTTGATCTAAATATCTAAATTTTTAATTGAAACCTAACGAATTCGTTTTCGTGTGAATAATTAAATTTGATCAGAAAATAACAAAAGTTTAAACTGGGTAACGGCTCGACTTTTCTCCCCTAAAAATGTAAAATCGGCATTCCGGATCGAGTTTAACCCGATGTGGTGACTGATGATAGATTGTGATGGAAGACAGTATACACACGAAGCCATTCTACCACATCCAGCAAAAAAGCTCGTTTTAGAAACCCCGGTTTTCGGACTTCGGACAAAACTGAAATGGACTAGTTTTATTCTAATAATTTTAAGGAAGTTACCGCTCTCTTGTTGCACTTTAACAATTCATTTCGATACTTTGAAGAGAAAGGTAAAACCTTATGGAGAAAATGTTACTTCAAATTTAAAAAAATAGTACATCAAAAAAAGTTTTCCTGTTCTGATTTTAAACCGTAGTTTCTATTTCTTAAAAGCAGTGTCTCTTGCAAATGAAGACTTTTTTAAAGACCTTAAAACTGCAGTAAACCAAAACAAGACTTTCTAAAACTCAGAAAATTAAAAAGCATAGTTTCTTGATTTCGGAATAATCCAAAAATGCCTCACCTGATCCCCGAGCAGAGAGTTTTTGGAGTAGATTCGCAGCATTGCACCATGGGATACCACACAGTACATGCAGTTATTGGCGGCACTGGTGGCGGTGACAATCATTTCTCTCTCCGCCTTGGAAAGGTTTCCTTCTTCTTTTTGCATCAGCGCAGCGTAGTACGCGAAGAAAGCACGGAACTCGGCGGGTCGGTGGGCCAGGACTTTAAGCACATTTGGCAGGAATCCTGTCTGTAGTGAAAACACATTACAGAATGGGCAATTTTAGAAGAAGTGACTAACTGTGTCGATGGTAACGTCAAATGGTTTGGTGATGCGAATGATTACAATAACAACAATAGCAACAAAATAATAATAACGATAATAGTAGTGGTAATAATAACAGTAACAATAAAAACAACAACAACAACAGCAATAATAATAATAATAATAATAATAATAATAATAATAATAACAATAACAATAATAACATAGTTAATAATAAAGGTTCCCGCATATTAAAAAAAAAATCCCTGACCTTCTCGAATTTTCACTGACTACATATTATTTTTACCGGTCTGCACACACAGTAAATTTCGTTAAAGACACAATTCGCATACCCAGCGTTCATGTTTTGGTTTCACCAGGTCAATCGTTTGCTCTAGCTCAACAACAAAAATTACACTTTAACTGGTTTAAAAACGGGCCACGCAAAAAACCGTTGGTAAGCGTCATTTTTTTAAACATTTTATGTTTTTTTTTTGCGAGTCCAACACACTTTAAATGACCAAACAAATGAAAACAGCTCTCTTTATTGTTGTAATAATAATAATAATAATAATAACAATAATAATAATAACAACAACAATAATAATCTTTATTAGGCAGACACTCAATTAGCGTAAGCTATTCTCCCTAGAGTCCCTGCCACAAAAAAAATTAAAGCTTTCTAATAAAATACAATGGTTTTACTAAATAAACAAAATATTTACATAAGTACAAGTAAAATATATTTCGAAATTCTCTCCTAATTCTAATCTCTTTCTTAACACACTTGTATTAAACTGAACATAAGAGGCCTATAACTAGTTAATAAAAGCAAGTAAAAGTGTATTTGGTTTATACTTTTCTTAAACGACCTGAGCGTTTATGACTCTCGAGAATTAGAAGGCAAGGAGTTCCAAAGTTTGATGGCTGACTATTTAAAAGATCACTTTAAATGATTTGTTTGTGGTTTGGGTGGTATAAAGTTGTATTTTCGTCTCGTGTTGTAGCAGTGTCTATCCATGTGTCGCACGAAGCCTTTGTCTATACCCTTGGTTTCATTGCTTAGACACTTGTTCATCATTATAGCTTTGTGGTGTCGCCTTCCAGCCCCCCCCCCCCCCAAACGGATCAAAAAAGGTCCACATTTGCAGGTATAGTAAAACGCTGAAGAAGCCAGAATAGGTGAATCCGTAACAGTTGGCATTACCGTAAGTCGAAACGACTAAAAAAGGCCATAAGTGAGTTTGTCCCATAAATTTGGCTTTTAAGAGTACAAGTTTACGAAATTTATCAACGTATTGGCCTTTTAGTGGGTTTTAAAGGATATACATCGAGTATGGAAATTGTTATAGTACCTAACCGTCCTTGGTTTGCATCCTCCCCAACAAAATTCCTGCCTACAGTTTGTGTAAGTTTATCTATTATTTTAAAACTAGTAGTAATCATAGGTTAATGGGAGTGCTGCGAGTTTTGTGATGATCTTTTAGCGTTTTCTTGGAATACTTTAAACATACCACATATTCACAAAGTTGTTTCTTGTTTTTATTTTTGGTGATAGTATACAGTAGTATATCAATGAGTGTAAACTTGTTTCTCTGTAATCAGAAGAACATCAGCATTTAAACAAATAACGTGTTGAGTTCAAAGAAAGATTAACACAAGCTTCAACTTAAACTTAACTGATGAAATGAACTCTTAAAAATAGTTGTTTTTTCAAGAACGTAATGTTAACAAGAGTTTGTCACAAAATTGTTGACAAGAATGTCATCAAGTTCCCGGTCATTTATATTTCGATTTGGTCGATCTCAATATCACTTGTGGGATTAATGCGGTTTTATAGCTCAACTTTGCCACATGGAAATCTAACAGTCTTTCTGGACTTCATCTTGCTTTGCTCCTTCGTGTAATCGAGATTGGGCAAACAATACAACATTGAAAGATAAACAGAAGTTACACTTTCAAGAACATAACATTAACATAGATTATCAACCAAGTTGTGGACGAAATTGTGGACGTCATCAAGTGTGCATTAGGTATTTCGATGAGGTCGATGTGGATCAATTTGTGGGATTCAGTGCCGTAACGGAACCTCGCGATATCAAGGTCTAACAGCTTTTCAAGGACCTCGTCTTCTGTCGCTCCTTCATGTAAACCAGACAAAGCAAACAACTTGTTCATCACACTTTGGCCATAAACGTTAATGTAATTGGAATTTCCTTGCTTTTCTTCCTGTTATTTTTTTTGCAAAACGTTTAAGACTCCACTGGGTGTTACAGTTGGCGGATTCTTGTGACATTTTACAGTTTTCGCAGTAAGCTATCTTTCCCTTTAAGGTGACCTTTTTCGTACATTTGCAGCATGAATGGAATTTGTGTACGTCGGTTATTCCCAGGATATGTGCTGTTATTTCTCTGGTTGATGGTCCTTCTTGCTCAGCTGGCAGTTGGTCAGTAAAAGGCTGGCCCTCTTCTATATCACACTCGTCTTCCTGCTTTGGTGTGCTCAGGTACTTGTGATTTTTAAACACTTTGACTCTGACGTTGTTATAGAAGTAGGTTGATCCTGCTGAAGCTTGTCGGTAAAACTACCCTGGAGAATAATCAGAATTTGTCCTGTTGGGTCGACCATGTATCCTTCTTGCTTTTTGACCTGGTTCTGGATTAGTGTGCATGTTGTTTTCTTAGTTCCACCCCTGTAGGCAAGGAAACCTTCATTGCTACAAGCTGTTCTGCGGCTACATCTGATAGTGAGATGATGTTATTGATGTGACCTCTTCTTAGTTCTGGTACTGAAAGTTGGCAGTAGTAGCTGTGATGGTCGTATTCTTTCCAATGACCACATCCTGCCTTCCAAACTTTGTACTCAGGCTGTATCTCTTTATTTCTACTGGTGACTTCTGGATTTGGAAGTTATCCATTCTTTTCTTTTTCGGAGGACTAAAGCACTGTAGATTTTTATCCTCTGCTCGCAGGCTGCGGATAAAATAACTGGTTTTGCCAGACTGTCTTATTGGTGACACCGCGTGAACATAACATTTCAATTCAGTGTCATCTGTGAAGAGGTTAAGAATATTTAAGAGAAGTTCATATTGGGTAATTCAAGAAAATATTTGTACCTAACTATGGGTGTTATTTTCAAATTTTCAAAAGGTGGGGTAGGGAGAGGTGTACTTGGAATTCACTTATCAGTGATGCAAGAAACTGTGGTAGGGTTGGTAAATTTTCTGGAATTGTCCTCTACATCACATGAGTGAAACGTTGAATGACGTTTGGTAGACCTGTAGAAGGCAAGCCAGTGGAAGTACTGCTGTGCATTGAATGATGTATGATGTATGCTTGTATCTACTATTTTATTCCTTGTCTGACGTGCGGCGTTGGATCAGTCAGTAAGATCTCGGACTGCTAACATGAAGGTCCCGGGTTCAATTCCCGGCTTGGCCATTGGGTTGAATATTTGGGTGACTTTCTTTCGCCACACCGTCCTTGGACAGGGACGTCAAGCTGTTGGTCCCCCAGATGGATGAAGAGCCACTCTGTGGAAATGCCGTCTGGGTAGCGCCATTATTATTATTATTACTATTATTATTATTATTATCAAATCATGCAAACATAAACCGTAAATGTATGCATATAGGTTGCACCCAAACTTTTAACCATTAACCTATTGTAAAATCACGAAAGTAATAACTCTTCAGTAGTGACGACCTCCCAAAAGTAAAATCTATTTTCAAAAGCTACTTTCAAAACTGGTATTAAAAAAACCTTTAAACGCTATATGTAAACCTCTGAAAGTAACGAGCCCCCGAAAGTAGTGTCATGCAAGGGCTGCTAAAACTGAAAGTAACGAGGGTTGTTACTTTCGGGATTTTATCAGCAAATATCCAGCGTACATGTGGGGAGTAATTGTTAAACGTTTTTAAAACTACTGCTAATTGTCAATTCTGAAGAAAGCATCATGGTTATAACGTATATTTGTTCTGTCATTACTTACCTCTCCTAAATCAATAGTAAAAAAAGTATTTTGAACAGTTTGGGTGACTAAGGATGTCTGTCTTCCAAAGCAACTGATAACAGGCCTGGTAAGTTTTTAATGGTTGTAGTATGCAACCTGTTCCTTTCCATGGTACAGTCTGACAGCATCATCAAAATCAGATAAATTACTAACGCATAAGGGTTCGTGAGACAATAAATGTTTCCAATCGTTGATTCACCTTTACGAAGTCGTGATAACAAGTCTATCAACTGCTCTTGTTCTGGATCATTTCCTCCAGCACGACAATTAACAGTGAGTTTCACAACTTTTTCGAACATATACTATATATGTGATGCCCTTGTTTACCAATACTGCTGGTTGGCTTGCCATGGTAAAGTGGCTTGTCGGCAACAGGAGGCAGCTGAGCTGGATCACTAATATTTTACTCTCAGAATAATATCATGAAAGCCAGATGCTTGCTTGCAACGTCTATCAATCAATCCTAAAGCTGTTTGTCCAAGTAGTGAATATTCGTCTACACTTATATACCTAGTTCCATTGAGACCTCCTTGAAGTCTGGTTAAGCCCTGACCTGTCAAGTCTTTGTTTCCTGTTGAGGCTACCGCTAGCCTCAGGAGTGAGTATATTGGAGTACTTCCAATATTGAAAGAAGCTTTACCAGTTGGCGCAGTAACAGCACACTTTTGTTGCAAAAGGTTGCGGATTGCATGTCTTGCTTAACTCTTTCCAGTTCTTGCAACACGATTTATTATTAAATGGAGAGGTTCTTTGTCATCAGATGTCTTCAAAGTGGTCTTTAACGATATTGTATGCGAGCCCTCGCATTTCACTGAAGCTTCCGATATCTACATTTTGAAAGTTTTCTTGGGCTGTTTCATAGTTTTCCTCTTTCTTTGATTTGATCCAGGTTAGCAATTCACCTATTTGTTGCTCAGTATAATTAGCTCGGTCTTGATGCCAGTCAGTGATTGACTGCAAATTATGTTCACAATCATTTTCAAAAGGTGTGTGAAGGTCAGCCAGAATCATCCACTCTTCTCGAGTATTAGCCAAGTTTGTTTTAAGTGTTCGTTTTCAGTTTCCTGCTCACTAAACATAACTTCCTGAGGTTTATTAAGCCAGCCAGGCACATTGTCCTGAGCATATGGAGTTTCTAAGAAGCTCTGCCACTAATTGATAAGTGTTTCGTTTGAAGGTTCCTCATTGTACGGTGCTTCGTCAATTGTTTGTTTCCAAGGCTTGTACCTCGGAAGTTGGTATAAAAGTTTTGCCCTTTGGGGTTTGAGGAGTAAGCAAGAAATATCTTAGGAATTGTACTTTCTGGAAGACTGGTCAGTTTCTTGTTCACAAAATTAAATTTTGTTACGAACTGAACAAAGTTTAAGGCTTTCAGCTCTTCCCTGATTTTGTGCCAGTAAGCATTTGTACCTGGAATATTAGCTACAAATCTAGAAATTTGTGCCATAAATGCATTAGAGTTATCACTTCTGGTTGGTTGGTTCCCCTATTCATCATGAAACAATGTAGGGAAAGCCATTGTTGCAAGATAAGGTGTTTGATATTCATTCAAGGGTTCGTCTTTAGTGGTAGGCCAGGTCAGTTGGTCTTCTAATGAAAGCTGATCTTTGATTGCCTCCCAGTCATGAAGTCGAGGCAATTTGTCAAGACCGGTCCACGAAATCTCAAATCAGCCTGGCATCTGCGACAGGCAGCCAATGGCGGACACGGTGAATATGGATGCTTCTCATTCGCTCGTATCAATAAAGCAGACATAACGCGCTTTCTGATTGGCTGTGCAGCATGTTATTGTGCGTAGGCACAGTTTTCCTTGGGCTGCGTTCGTTTGGGCCTATTCCGGAATAGGAAAACATGAATTTTTTTTCTGACCTGGGCTGTGATTGGCTGAAATCATTTTCTGGGATGACAATTCATGTAATCCTACTCCGGAATAGGCCCAAACGAACGCACCTTTAGTTTATAACATTTGGGAGTTTTTTTTCCGAAACGGAGGAAGATAGTTCAAACAGTCTTAAATTGTTGGGCTAATATATTTATTGGGTAAATATTAGGCTAAAATGGTACATTATTTCCCTGTTGGCTTAATATAGGATTAATATTTGGGCAATGTTGAAGCTGATGTTGCCACCGTTTGAATAGTCACACTTTAGGTTTTCGTCCACTGATTCAGAATTACAAACTAATATCACCATTAGAATGTACTCACTAAGAGTTTTCATTTGAATGGTCACATTTTGAGTTTTCGTCCACTGATTCAGAATTACAAACTAATATCACCATAAGAGGGTACTCATCAAGATTTTTCATTTGAATGGTCACATTTTGGGTTTTCGTCCACTGGTTCAGAATTACAAACTAATATCACCATTAGAATGTACTCATTAAGAGTTTTCATTTGAATGGTCACACTTTGGGTTTTCGTCCACTGGTTCAGAATTACAAACTAATATCACCATTAGAATGTACTCATCAAGATTTTTCATTTGAATGGTCACACAAACGGTCTGCAACTGACCTGGGGTTTACTGGAGCCAAAACAGATTGTAGAATTGCACACATTTTAGGTATCCTACTGATGATCAGTTACTGGTTTGCCTTTTATTTCAGTGACATAATAGTTGTTTGTGTAGTACCACTGGCAATAGAATTTTCTCATCGAGACCTTCACATGAATAGTTATAATTTGGGTGAGCCCTGACCGCTGTGACTGAGTGGACAAAAAACCAATGTAACCATTCAATCGAAAGCTCTTCACTACAATGTATACAGGTGTATATGAAGTATGTCATTCTGAACAAGTGATTGAAATTAATATAACTTAAATAACATATTAACGAAGCAGTTAAGCCTGCTTCGACTTCACTACTATACATTTATACATTGATTTTACAACGTTTTCTATAAATATATGTAGCGCTGAGGAGTCTATTGAAAGCATAAACTGCTTATAATATGTAAACCCCCTTTGGATAAATATCCTTTTAGATAAAGATATTTGCAGAGTTTTCTTTACTGATGATTGCGACGCAATTGCAATCGCAAGAAAAAGGAATTTTTTGTTTTTTTCTTGCGCTTGCTATAGTGATTTTCTTCATATTTTTCTAGTGTGGACCTATTTTTACTGCTGCTTGCGATTGCGTCGCTAGTGTGAAGCAGGCTTAAAATATCAGTGTATGAATATGCATATGTTGGGGTTTGATATTTTTTAAATGGTTTAAATATTTTCATACTGGCTTGAATTTTTAAGACTAGTTCGATTTATTCATTGTGATATATGAATAAATGCACACACACACACACACACAAAGTTTTATGAATATAAATGAGGAGTCACAACGTAAAAGGGTCTTATCTAAAAAGACACCTTTTGTATTGTGACGCCTCATTGGTAGTTGTTCCAAAATTGTGGTCCATTTACCAATTGAAGGGTATAAGTGCGCTTATAGTTGATCGCAATACCGTGTATCACGTAATGATGAGCTCATAAACCTGGTATTTTGGTCTACAAAGAAAGGAAATTAAACATCCCGGTGGAGAGGGGTTCAGGCAGAAATTTGTATTTGTATTTGTAAGCAGTATTTATACAGGACCATCCAGTTTAGCATTGCTAGTTTAAATGGAGTCCTGATATACAGCACAATTCTTGTAGGGGAGGAGTTGACAGTCCACAACACCGGCGGTTCTTTTAAATCCCCCGATAGAATGTCGAGAGACTAGACCAACGGCTTCACGTCCCTGTCCACGGATGGTGTGGCAAGAGAAGGTTGCCCAAAGTTCAACCCTCGACCAGGTCGGGGATTGAACCCGGGGCCTTCTGGTTGGGAGTCAGAGATCTTACCGACTATGCCAACGGTATATAGCACGTTTGCCCTCCATATACTAAGGGGCTCCCAGAAAACTACGATTTACTCGGCGTTAACTCCCGAGTCTGCGAACCCTGTATCAAATAAGCTTAACGCGTTACCACTGCCAACTCCAGCGGCAAGGATATTGTGGGCAGAACCAACCTCAGCCGAAAATGGGAAAACAACGAACAGTAATACATCAAATAAAGGAAATTAGAAAACATGTTGTCAAACAGCTCATTCCTATTTTTCTGATTCAAACTTGAACTTGCGGGTATACTGAATTTGGCAGATTATAGGTGACGGCTCAATCTTATTGTGCCCGTATTTTGACTACAGTTGCCGCAACTGGCATTTGTCTGTTTCAAAGCCCGGAAAAACCCGGAGCTGCGCGGCTTATTTTGAACCCGCCCAACTCCCCTACCTTAGCTGCTCAAAGGATTAACTCCATTACGGCCAATATTCTTAAATTGAAAGCAAAATTAAGTAAACATGCGATAAAGAGCGATTCCGCAAAATTTTGCCACTCTGTGATTGGTCGCTTACTGCTTTGGGTAGGGAAAATGTTTAAAGTGGGGCACAAGATGATGCGTCACAACGTAAAAGGGGTCTTATCTAGGAAGACCCTTTTTGTATTGTGACGCCTCATATATATAACAGTTGTTCTATACCACAAAAACCTTGGGAATTTATAACAGTTCCTCTGCGGCACAGTTGGTAGAGAGTTGAACTCAGAAGCCAGAGTGTATGGGTTCAAATACCACGTTAGACAAAAGGTTAGTACGGTAGATTCATTTAAGTAGTAAAAACAAGTTCTCAAAGAGTAGCTGCTACAATAGAAACAGTTAACTTGTTGGAAACATTTAGTTTACTGAAGACAATGCACGTGTTGGAAACAGTGCCTTTATGGAAACAGTTCACTTATTGGAGAAAGGATGTTGTGGTGTAGAAGTAGTATGCAAGTACAGGGGGAGAAGTGGAAAAGGGGTGAAAGAAGCAATGGAAGAGAGTCTAGGGTAGGAGAAAAATGTAATTTTTTCCCTGTTAGTTTAAAATCAATTAAATAACACTAACTTGTAAGAAAAAGAATTAACTAGCTAAGTAAGAAAATTACTAGTTAGAAAAATAAATCAACTACTAGTTACATAATTATGTTTTCATGTGCCCCCCGTGGGGCTTTTCAGCAACATGTTCACATCAAATAATACTTGGTTCAGTGACTGAGGGTCTTAGCCGGACCACTGTTAGTGATTAACAATTATTTTCTGTCTAAGACATTAAGATACGCCCTCAGTTGACAGACCAGAACACCAGGATTACCCTTCTCTTTTTGAGGAGTGCATGGGCTCTTTTAAGTCCCCAACAGAACATCGTGAAACTAGACCAAGGGCTTAATGTCCAGGCTGTCTATGGATGAACTTACTGAAAAACTATAGCCTAGTTAAAAAAATTAAATAGTTAAAATATTAACTAACTTAAAACAATAATTAACTTTAACATACATGTACATGTATGCACTGATTACTAGAACTAAATGATTTAATAGAAACTAATTATAATATCTATAAAAGTTTAATAATAATAATAATAATATTAATTATTATTAATATAATATATGTCACTTTCATATACTGTAAATGTCAAGATATACTGTAAGTTTCGATTAGCTGGCTAAACACTGCACTTATACAAAGCCAGACCAATTTAATTTGCCGTAGCACTGTTTTTTTCAAAACTTGAAAGGTCAATTGGTCGTAAAAACATCAAAAGTTAAAAAATCGTATGTTACTGCTTAATGGCTGTAGCATTCTAACACATCCTTTTCCGATCCAAATAATGATGAAATATTAAGACCTAATTGTTAGGTGCAGGGAATCGAAATAATGCCTTTGTATGGATACGTTGCAAACAATAAAATAATTTAATTAACAGCTGTCTTTAGCTCTTTTTTGTCACTCTTTTATGGAGCTTTCATTAATTGTTCAGAATTTCAAAGTCATTTTCAAAGTCATGACTCTCATTTTCAGCCCAAAGTCAGGTCGACCCAAAAAAACTGGTTCTGCTCACTGTAATAGAAAGGTCACGACACACACATGTATACAGTGTGTTTCCTGCCACGACTCATCCTATTTTGATGCTCTTGCCAGCTTGAATTGCACAGCTAAGCAGCTTTAATCCATAAGTAGGGCCAGTCTGGTCAGAACCAGTTCTGATAGCTGAATAGTAGAACTGAGCAGCTCTAATCCATAAGTAGGGCCAGTCTGGTCGGAACCAGTTATGACAGTTGAATAGTAGAACTGAGCAGCTCTAATCCATAAGTAGGACCAGTCTGGTCAGAACCAGTTCTGATAAGACACCGTTTTCCTAATGCAGATTTTGGCTAGATCCAATCCCTTGTCGGCGCTAAAATTCACTACTTGGTCAAATTTGGGCTCATTAATTCAACAAAAAAACATCACTTTTAGCCCCCATGAAGGAATGGATCTAGCAAAATTTTGCATTAGAAAAATGGTGTATTGAACAGTAGAACTGAGCAGCTCTAATCCATAAGTAGGGCTGGTCTGGTCAGAACCAGTTCCGATAGTTGGCTTGTCCCATCTGAGAACTGACTCAGTGGTAGCACCACTCATACCCATCAAACAGAAAGCACCCTAGAAATGTTCTTTTAGTGTCTCCATCATCTCCTCAGGGGAGTGGTTCTCAAAACACACATTATAGATGGCTACAAACAATGGAAATTCTTTTTCCATGTTGTTCTCTTTCAAAAGTTGATACACTTCATAAGCCACATGGGGTCCTTGTAACTTCTGTCCTCCCAATATGTGCTCTTCAACATCCTCAAAGCTCATCCCACTCTTCACAAAATGCTCACCAGCAAGCCTATTTCTCCCACCATAGCAGGTTGTAATAAGGTCTGCGATTCCACATGACTCATAGAATGTTTCCAAGTTTACATTGTCATAGAATCTCTGTGCAAATTGTATCATTTCCTTCAAACCAATCCTAATGATTGCTGCTTTAGTGTTGTTTCCATATCCAAGCGCATCAACAATGCCAGCTCCAACTGCGACAACATTTTTCAGAGCTCCACAGAGTTCTACGGTGATAATGTCTTGGACAACACTGATCTTAAAAAACTGTGTGTGAAATAACTCCTTTAAAATTGCACCATTCTCTTCACATTTGCACCCTACAGTTGCTTCTGCAAACATCTCCTTTGCAATTTCTAGAGCAATATTGGCCCCCATCAGAACACTGACATCAGCAATTCCTAGTGTCTCTTGGATAACACTTGAAGTCAAGTTAATCCCCTTACCTGTGTGGTCAAGACCCTTAACCAGTGAAACAGCAGATGCATGGGGTTTGATGTGGTCTTTGATCTCCAAGCAGATCAGCTTCACATACTGTAATGGTACTACAAACACCAAAATATCAGCATCCCTTGCCACATCAACGAGATCTGGCAGTGCAATTACATTTTCTGGAATCTTGTAACCTGGCATATACTTCACGTTCTCGTGCAATGTGTTGATGATTTCAGTCAGTGGGCGCCCATCAATTTCTGTTTCTCTGACAAACATTTTGACCTCGCTATCAAATAGATTTTTCTTCTCCTGCACATTCTGCCCAATAATACGGGCCACAGTGGACCCCCAGTTTCCAGACCCAATAATGGCAATTTTCTTTGGCTTTTGAAGTGCAGAAGTTGTAACTCCAGTCCCATGTAAAAAACGTCGTCCCTTGGCAGCAGATTTGGTCTGTAAAATGAATACCTTGAGTTTAGTCAATCGATGTGAAAATCCATGCCTTTGGGGATTTGTCATTTTCTTCCACAGAATCCTTCATGTTTACAAGTACATTGTAATATGACCCATCATCTGGCAAAATGGCGTTGCTTTCAAACACAGGGTTAGTGCATGGTTAGTGTGCAGTGCCAGGAAAATCCAAGGAGTATCCAAGGAGTATTCATGGTGTTTTCTCAAGGAATTCTCAGAGAATGTTTTTTATCACAATAAATATTACTTAGTTTGTTTACAAGTGTTTTCTTTCTTTACCAAACCGAATAAAATTTCTGCAGCAACATCCAGGCTCATCACTTCACATTACTAACATTTAATATAAACTATTTACAGAAAGAAGGCCTGTCGGGTAGAAGAAATTCAAAAAAGCAATTAACTTTAAATATAAAAATAAGTTAATTGGCATGTGATCCCACCATCATAACTGTTAATGTTTTGGGTTGTAAAAGTCTTGCTGATCGAAAGCACAAAACTTCTGAGATGACTGGACTTAGAAAAACAAAAAAAAGTGATAAATTGATAAGAAAACTCCCTCACAGTTACCTCGAAGGGCATTTAAAGTTGACCTAAATTTGACTTGAGAAAAACCCCATTCACACTAAGAAAAGCAAATGCCACTTTGTCTGCACTTTGCAATTAACCCGTCAATCACCTTTCTCGTGAAACAAAGAAGGTTGATTTGGCTAAAGGTGTTCTAATTGGCTAAGTGCAGTCAAGCATGCACTGTAGTGTGGTTTCAACTGTAAGTACTTTAGGTTCACTTTGGCTTCTTTGCAGTCAACATGGTCACATAGCAGCAAAGAAGAATTCAAGCACACTTACTTAACAGTTACTGTTCACACTCCAAGTACATGTATACATCAAGTGCACTTGAAATGCACTTACTGCTTCTAGAATGAACCAGCCTTCTATTTACAGAGTCATGACTACTTTTTGATACTTCTAAAGAAAGCTTCAAATGGAATAATTGACAATAAATACTATATTTTTTACTTGGTTTAAAAGAAAATAATTGACTTCAGTATCAAATAGGCAGGAATTTAATCTGTAGCATATATTGAGAGATTCAAGAGGTTCTAAAAGTGCAGGCAGAAGAGCAGAACAAAAGGTAAAGACTAATTAAAGTGCACAATTAGTCACTCGATTCCCCTTTTATTAGTGTCAGCCCTGATTTGGTTTAAAGTGAAATGCCATATATGACTGTCGGCTGTGCTTATAAATATTTAGAAAATTCCATTAATTTTCCCAATTTTTTTGTTCAGCTATGTAAATTATTCTGAGTAAAAAGTAAAAGTAAAGTGGTACATTTATATTGTTCCTTTTTCATATGAACATGCTCAAAGGCGCATTACAATGATCAGTTTACCCCCCCCGCCCCCCACC
>JAOBYE010606632.1:0-12262 GCA_025403585.1 Parazoanthus swiftii
CATTTTTATAAAAGTATTTTTTATCAACTTTCCGGCTTCTTGCGTTGGATATCAAGCTACGGACTGCAGTTGTTTCCTATATTATCTTGCATGCATATTTTTAAAAAGTAAGACTCAAAAGCAAATACTGATTTCTAAAAGGTATGCGGTGTTTCACTCATTGATATTGAAGGGATTACCATGACTAAACATAATTCCCATCCAGCTTTCCATAAATCAACTTATTTTTAAATTTATCATGAAGTCCGAGCAAACAGAATAGAAGACTTGCTAACAAATGCAAAAAGCGTGGAAAACTAATTACTGTGTATGTAATTGTTCGAATTCTCTCCAAGCAACAAAACGTGTCAAGTAGAAATGTCAACAAAAGACACCTCACTTAGAAGTCAGGCGACTACAAACAAACGAATATTTCCCTTGTGTCCCACTGTTCCTTGTATTATAAGAGAAACGATTGATTAAATGGTGCCTACCATCAGCGGAAGTTTTCAGTTAAACAATCATTACAATTTTCCTGTTTACGGGCATCTTACTGTCTTAGTTGCTTAAAGAGGTCGACATTTTCGTCCTAAGAACTCGTGCTGGTATTAAGTAATTAAGGACTGGCGAGGCTTCAAGCAGCATTCGAGTTTTCGGACACAAGATAGCAAGAGTTTTCTACTTCGTATATTAATTAAAATCTTATTTCTAATCAGTATTTCTAACTTCACGTGCACACAAGCAAAACTAAGACTTTTCTTAGAAAAAACTGATATTTTTGGTTCAGTGGCTTAGTGCCCTTAATTAATTGGCAAATTCTGCCTTAAATTGTTCGTATTTTTATACATAAGATAACTGTTCTACTTAAAAAAAACTGTGTTTTTATGGATCTAAGAGCTTGAGACAGAAGTTTTTTTTAAACTGAGAAGTTCATGATCAACTTAAAGAGTTGTAACTTAAGACATAACTTCTACATTTAAATTTCATTAACAATTAAAACATATTATTAAATATTGAAAAATCTGAGCGTCAGTGCTCTTAATACATAAAATTTGTTCTCGTAAAATACGTGTTTAAGCAAAAAGGATGTGAAATCAGAAATAATAAAAGTGGACGTGATAAAACAGTGTATGTTCGTGTCCGCAAGGAATTTTAACAAACTTAAAACATGCGTACATTTGATAGCTAAAGCTTGAAGGTGAATAACATTAATAAGCCGTTGAAATGGTCCTATGACTAATGAGTTAGAGCCGAAGATGGTAACCCAGGAACCAGGGCTCTCCGCTGCTCCATAAACGCAACCCAAAGCCGCAAAGGAAATGAAAATGTCGACACGAAGAAACTCCTCTCATAAACCGTGCTCAGCTCTGTTTATCTAAATATCAGGTAAGGCCCGGGTGACATTTGATTTTTTAGCATAAAACGACTGTAAATTCAAAACAACTTATTCAGTAGATTTTGTCATGTTTTAATAGTGTATCGATCTCAGTTTTAAGACAGCACGCATAATTTTTAAAAAAGAGCTGCATGTACATATAATATATCATACTTTTCGGGGATTCTTCGGGCGGGAAAATGTCAGGGTTCTTGGACTGGTCTTTATGTATGGCCTTCATTTGCCCTGAATTGTGCTGGCCACTGACCACCTTCGGGGGCCTTACAACAGCATAAATACCTTTGACAAAAGTAGCAAACACACGACAGTACAAAAGCAGTATAGGACAAAACCCGATTGATCCAGTAGGAATGACTACAAAACAAATACAGTCAAAAACAGTGCCGTTGTTCAACGTTAAGTCTGAGTAGAGATTGGCAGAATGAGAATTCTTAATCGTAGCCATTTTTCATGTTCCATCGAAGTAGCTCGTTGTACTTGCAGTACACTCTTTTCTTTTTAGAAGAATATTGTTTTTCAGACCCAGGCTTAATATTCTTAATTTTTTGGCATTTTGAAGCTGAAAATATTCTTAAAATATTCTTAGAATACAGGTGATAGAATATGTCTGTCAGCATGGCGTTGCCTTCCCGAGTCTCCAGATGATAGCGTTTATACATTGTGCAACATCCTGGTATCATGTTGCGTACACTATCTCAGTCGCTTTGAAGCAGGGTCACGATGTCACATCAGTCGACTCTTGGACATTTTGGCTTCAAAAAAAATGGTTTCTCACAGAGGTGTTTCAATAGAAACTAATATTCCTGACTTTAGAATTTCCAAATATTTAAATTTTATTGTAAACATATTTACATATTGCACAAAATTATATTCTTAACAAAATCCCAGCCTCAGCATTATTCTTAAAATATTCTTAAATTTTCGCGCTTTTCAGCCTCGATATTCTTATAAAGCATATTCTTCTAAAAAAAAGTGTAGTCAATCAACTTATCAAGAACCACATTTTATAAGAACATGCTATTAATTCGTAACTTTGAGAATGACTAATTTTGCAAGACTAAGTTTCAGCGACCAATAAATTTTATTTTAGTTCAATATAAAAACTGTTAATTCAAGTTTGATTGTTCACGGGTTTCGTAAAGCAAATTAGCGCATATTGAAATATTGCATTATTGGACAGCAGACTTAAAATATACAATTTAATGGTAATCACTGGTAAGTTGCAAGTTGTGAAGAGAGCTTCGGAGATTTCTTACTAATTGCAGTTTTATTTAGCTCAGCATGATGGCAAAGCATCAAAAACGAACTCGGTGTGCAGAAAATGTACATTCACTGTAAATGTATTACTGGAAGGCATTGCATTACGTAAGCAGCTCATGCAGTTGAGATTGTCTTGACATCTTCGTTTAAAACCTCCTTAGTATTAGACCTTGTCCACACGTTGCCAGGTATTTTCGAAGCTGGTGATTTTTTTCTCCGTGTTTTGAATAATCTGCATTCACACGTAGCATTTTTCAAATTGTACTTCACCGTCCACACGAACATGATCCTAAAACGGCTGACTCCACTCACTGAGCATGCGCGCGCTTATTGAGCATGCGCAGTACTAAACAACTAAGCCCACGAAAGTCAAGTTTCCGCGCCATCTTTATTTACTTTCACATCGTGTTGTTCATTCGCTCGACATTTAATCCTTAATTTAGTTTTTGTTATTTGGCAAATTTCAGCAAAAAGACATTTTATTCGAAATCCTCCGTTTTCAAAAATCTCCACCCTGGAGAGCGTATTTGAAAAAAATCCGTTTTCGGTGCCCAAAAACGCCGGCTACGTGTTGACGGGGCTTCAGACTATCAAGGTTGTGATAATACTTCGTTAAAGTTCTGTCTTGAATAAAACTGACTAATACTTTTCACACTTTTTGCTTGAGTTATCGGATACATTTTCTTAGCACTTACCCTTGCGTCTCTTCCTTAACGTACACTTAAAGTTGAACATTTAAAAATCGATTTCCGACAGCCTTCAATACATGCATTTACAGTTTTGAAAGCTAGAGTCCAGCATTTATCAAAACAAATCCTTTTCTTATCTCAAATGCCGGCTTCCAGAATATGAAGCAGGTGCTTTAGTAAAAACATTTTGTCGAAGTACCAATAGCTTACTGAGTCAAAGAAGATGTTTCAGTTGAAGAAAATAAAAGAAAAATTAATGCTTTGTAAGAAAATACGTTTCTACTCTTCCTAAGAATGCCAACATTTTTATCGGCCGCCATTTCAAATGGTAAACGGTGTCAGCGAGTAAAAGGAAGCGACATAGCTTTATATCAAAACCCCAATTGCAGCCAAATTGCCGAGCTTGAACATGCAAAAACACCGTAATTGCATTTCGTCGGGCCCAACATGTTAGGAAAAGAAAACGTTTCTTTTTTGCTTCTATTTGTAGACACATCTCTCCGTTACTGCAGCTTATTATTTACTCAAAATGTGAAACAGTTTGCCTCCACTGAACCATTGTTCGAGACCCCTCGTGATTTTCACTCCCATAGTCGTTACCTTTAGCAATACTGTTTTCGGTTGTAACATAAAAAAAACCAACTCCCTAACTACTTTTTAGTTTCTATGTTTGCAATATCCATTTCAAAGAAACTATAAATTTAAACAAGAACTACATACTTATGTAGTTTAAGACTCGGTTAGTTGCGTGCTGCCGTTGTTTAGTAAATTAGTGTCATAAGCGACGTAATTTTTTTTTCAAGTTATTGTATAAAATGGGTCTCACAAACAAAAGGTTAAAGAAACAACTAAATTCATCCTTAATTGTGGAATCGCGGCCAGTCTGAAATTTAAATTGACTATGGAGTTGCTGGTTTTCACTCACTCCCCCGGGGATTCAAATGACAAAGGGCATGGCGGCCATGTTGGAGTCCCAAACAAAAGAAACTAATTACAACTCCATTGTATAAGGGCACAAACATGGCGGCCCTGACGTCACACGAAACCAAGAATATGCTAACGCTCTGTCAAAAACCGTTAATTTTGTGCCATTAAAAATCATAATTTAGCTATTTCCACTATGCAGCAAACAACCATTAACTTATGCTAATGATATGTGGACAATAACTGCTAGTCGTCGTTTCGGGGAGACAAAGAGTACGGGAATCTTTTCGGGAAGAAAGCCGCTATAATCTGCCTTTTTAAAACAAACGAGTTGTATTTCTTTATGACATATTTAGTTGTTGGGTGACACAATCGTTTGGATATTTTAATCGTTAACGATTAAGGAGAGCTGGCGTGTACTGTAGACTGTATCAGTGAGCGGCTACGATCACTGGAGCAACCTAAAGTTTATTAAATCATTCGGCCTAAAAACAACTAATATTTTCAGTTCCTTAACCCTAAACCTAATAAATAGTATCCATGAACTCCCAACTTTAACCATCAAACTCTGTCAGTTAGACATTGTGTAGCACCTGTGTTTGAAATAACAAATTAAAAGTGAAAAAGACGACTCTAAAATACACATACAAATAACTAAAACTTCCTGGATAGTGCATTTTCCGGTGAGAAACCTGATAGTTTGATAAATCAGTTCAATATCGATAGTTTCACGACGCCGCTGACTGTGGGTTAAAGATGATGACTAAACGCGTACGTTATAATTACATATTGTTGCACAAAATTCCAACCAGAAAAATTAACTGGTGCACTCCATAAATGAAAATAGGACGGGAACCGTCTACCCAAACGGTCCCAGAAAGCAATGCTACAAATGCTAATTTAAAAGAACGAACAATACACAATCATTAGCAGGTACAAGCCGTGTTGAGATTTGGACAATGGACTTTTCTTATTTCATTGCTTTTTAGATGAGTTAGTCACATGCATTGTGCAAACTAAAACATTAGCGTTCGGAAGGTTGTTTATGATGAAATGTCTAAAACATTCATTAGAGCACTGCCTTCTGGGACCGTTTGGCTAGACGGACCAAGTCCTTTTGTAATGCCAGGAGTGGGGAATTGCGTTTACTAAACTATGATACTATAATTGTGTTGTTACAGATGAGCGTTGACAAAACAAACTTTTACAAAAATGATAGTGGGAAATCGAAATTTGATGACAGGTTTTGTTCTCCTCATCATGGGAACGTCAGCTTGGTTTCTTATATCAACGAAAATATTTACCACAAAGAAAATAGTCCTGTTGTATCAATACCAGTCCGATGTAACAAGGGAAAAGGTGAGCACAAACACACATAAATAAAAAATAACACTCGTACACATACACACATATACTTATACACATAGACATAGATATTCATAACTACAAATACACATATTCCTATATATACACATACTCATATTCACACACATACAACTACACACAACCATAAACACACATGCATGTACGCGCACACGTACACCCATGCACATAGATAAACACTTTCACGTCCACGTACATATCCAATACGCATACGCATATACAGAAATATATGCAAATACACCTACAACTATGGAGACAGACAGACAGACAGATGGATGGACAGATAGACGGACAGGCAAACAAGCAAACAGGAGACAAACGAACAGATTGGTTGTTTGCTGGACAGTCAGAAGCTCTTAGTCACAGAAACAGCATTCCTGAATTGGTGCATGTGTATCGTTGTATATATGTGTATGTGTTTGCGCACGTGGCTGTTTGAGTTTATGTCCAGGAATTTACCGTGTTAATATCTCCATGTACGTATAAAAGTAATGCGTTCGTGTGTTGCGTGACCAGTTTATCTAACTTATCATATTTTCTTGCACCGAGTGCCACAAAATGTGTTCTCAAGGCCACCCGTCTCGAATAGCCCTTATATAGTTACTACGGGTGGCCTGCACTCAATTTCTGTCCCCGTCCACTCGTGTATCAGCAAATAATGTATCAACTATTGAGTGCTACTAAAGTTTGTTGTTGTTGTTGTTGTTGTCTGATTAATGAAACTCGTCTCCTGTGTTAATCAAGGAACCAAGTTCCGTCTTTAGAGCTCAAGACCCCAATCCAACCAATAATCTTTCTGATGCAATCCAGACCAGAGCTCCCACCATCCGTGTTCCTCGTGAATCTCAAGTTCCAAGTCCCACCAGCAATATCACTGCTACAATTCCTGCATCTTTGAGGCATTTAATCCCCCAACGGTCCGAATTTGATGATTATCTCAAGGTATAGTCAGACATCATTTACTGATGGACCTCTTAACTTTTACTATTAAATGGAATGCATATAACGCGCACTCCGATTGGCTACTGAATGGCAAAAGAACTATTATAGTTTCATGACTTGCCCCAGTGCCCATAAACAATAACTTCAAGTCGAGGTCAAGTTCCAAGTTCTCATACATTTGCTGTATTTTGGCCCTACTGGCCTCGACTCCAAGTTTTTGTTCATGGCCTCTGGGGCGTATTACAGAAGTGCCGTAGACACTCATTTCAGATCGTATTTTACAAAAGTCTTACAAAACGGCAAGATGCAGATTGACATCAGTACTCCAGAAGTTGAAGCGAGACGCCAAGAAACACTCGGAGAAACTTCGTTCGTTTGCCAAAACTTTTGAAATATCATTCTAAATATGGTGCCACTGATACGTGTTATACGGCAAATCCCCACAGTTTCGTATTAAAATGATACCCACATATAAAACAAAATACCGTTTGTTAGAAATGTAAAGTTGTTACCAGTATCCAGCTGTTCCCTGCCTCTACACAACACAGACACACTGCATGCTTCAATTTCTAATTGACTGGATTACAAGCATGTGTTTATAGAATTAAAAATCCCGCACTTTACAATGTTTCAGGCAATAGCAGAATAACATTGTTTTACAGCTTGCAGGTTTTGACAGTCCAGGGGTGGGTGATTTGCACTCCGAGTCGAACACAGGCAAGGCGAATGCGATTAGAAAATGCAATGAGCTGGGTAGCCTCTGCATGGGGTTTGCCTACATAGATACAAAGAGAGGTGTTTATTTCAAGGAAGCTCTACACTACCCCAAGCAGTCGCCAAGCACCGATCTTTACATCAAGAAATCACTAAACCATTTGTTTATGAAAGGTGAGCACTTTAGAATGAAAGTCAGCGTCAAGGCGGGCGCATCGATTTGCTGGGTTGCATTAACTTTAGTTTGTTGCAACCGACAATTCTCAGCTTGTTATTACTTTCAAAAGTGTTTGCAGTTTGCATGAATTAACTAATAGCTGCGTTTAAAAATATCATAAACCCTCAACAGTATATTTGCACCAATTGTATAGTATTCTTTTTTAAATATCAATGGCCGGATATTGAAATTTTAAGATTTACTTTGTGCTAAAACATCACAAAATCATTGTCATCATCATCATCATCATCACCATCATCATCATCATCACCACCATCATGCTTATTCTTGTCGCATCTTCAATCGTTATCATAGCCTACAAATTCTTTTGAAATTTTTGGAGTGTTGGTATTTTGGGATGCCCTCGGGTACATTTTAAAAATATTTGGGTTGGTTAGAAAATCAGGTTTACCCAACCAATTTATAGAAACCAACGACAAATACGATAAATCCTCAACGCATTCCTGTCCTTCTGATTGGCTGCGTTTTCCACATGTTTTCTTGTTTTGCCTTGGCCGTGATATATGCTAATATATTGTCCAGCCTTAACATATATTTACTGTTTATTGTCCCAACAACGCACAAAATAATATTAAAAAAACTGTAAGCCAAAATATTGGTTATTGCCACCAGTTATTTAAGGCAGTTTTAATCTTTCGGCGGCCAACTTATTTTTTTTTACAACAAAACAACTCAAGTGTGGTTGGGGCGGGCGAGGGCAATCGGACGCCAGATAATCAGAGCTCAAACAAAAGCTTGAAATTTGGAATTGCAGTAGGCACAGCCAACGTATTATTTATGTGATCCTTCGTCTTATGATGTAGGATCACACCCATCTTTCACGAAAATGAAACAGATATTATGTAAGCACTCGCATAAATGTGTGTTACAACTTCGTGATTGTTTAAATTTAAAGCCCTGCTGTTCAAGCTGACATGCGCAGTACCACTAAAGAACTTTCACAGACTATCAGATTCTGGATGTAAGCTGCCGCAGTTGGATCCATTTCACAAAGACGTGTTGAGATTTGCAGAGAGGAGGCCTCCAATCATCTGCACGGGATCAGTGTACACAGAGTTGGAGAATGGTGTTCTTAGGATCTTGGATGATGTCAAGGACGGTATGAATTTGTAGAACAGATACAGTAAGAATGACAGACAGACATACATGCAGTAAGAAGAGACAGATAGACTCCCACCAACTGTACGGGATCATTGTATACCGAGTTGAAGAATAGTTCTAGGATCTTGTATTACGCCAAGGATGGTATGTAATGGCTGAGCAGATACCGTAGTGACATAAAGACAGATAGGCAGACAGACAGACAGTCGGGTAGAGAGGGTGCCAACTAAAAATGTACGTGATCAGTTTACACAAAATTTAAGAACAGTGCTCTTAGGCTCCTGGATTACGGTATGGAATGGTGAAACGGACACGGCAGTAAGACAGACAGAAAGACAGGGAGTCAGGAAGAAAGACAAACAGATGGCACACTGACTGACAAAGGAGGCCTCCATTTCAAAGTGCGTGACCAAATCTAAACAACGTCAACCATTATAGGAAATAAAGAGAGCTTTGCAATCGCCTAACTGAGAACGTCTTGCATGCACAGGAGTGGATTAAGGGTGGTGTCGTCTTATGCTCATGTGTGCTCACAAAAATCCACATTTACAAGAACTCCTTCTCCCAATTAGCTGTTATGGTGTTTAACGTTCGTTATTGTTATGTTATTGTGCTATGTCATGTTATGTTACGCTATGTTATACAATGCTGAACTATGATCTAATAAGCGCTATGCTGCATGTGCATTTATAGTAATGTTATGTTTTGTAAAAATACTTGTTATTAGTTCACACAATCAAGTAAATACTGGAGAAATACTGGCGAGGAATTGTGAAGAATTACTTACTCAAGTTGAACCTGCTAAATTTAGAAAATATTTCTCTCACTACACCCGTGATGTTTGTGTTCTGACGCAGATAAACAGATTGAGAAAATCGACGTCTTCCCGATTCACCGTAAGACAGACTTCCATTTATCACTGGGAGACAAAATAACATTATGGCCGCAAACAAGGACAAACATCCACGTTAAAGAAGATTTTTGGACAGCGGTCACACATTTTACAAACGGTACAACACACGAGCATGTCCACGCATGCGTGGTGGAAAAACCCGACGTGCTACGTCGGCCCAACGGTGACACAAGGCAAGAGATACCCCTGGACATCATAATTATCATCTTTGACGGAACTTCCAACGCCCATTTTCAGCGTATGCTCCCCGAGTCCTACGCTTTTCTTACAGATGAAATGAATTCCACAATCTTCAAGGGGTTCTCTATTGTAGGAGATGCTACAACACCCAATGTGGCCGCCCTGCTGACGGGACGGTCTGAGGAAGAAAACCTAAAACTGTTTGGAGAAGGAAGACGCGGGTATCCCAACTCGAGTACAATTGATTTATGGCCGTTCATCTTCAAGGATCTGAAGAAGCGTGGGTTTGCGACATTTCTTAGCGAAGACAGCCCGGCTCTTGGTGAGACTCTTTGTTTGTTTATTGCTGCCCAGGCAGGATAAAGCATTATTGAATTATAGAAAAGCTTCACCCTTTCAGCCCCAAAACACAACAAATTTTGCTAAACTGTTCTAAACTACATCCATACTTCACCTCTTAAACGGTTTGTAAAAATCAGTGTGCTTTTCATATTGGATAGCTTGCAGTGTGTGATCAATTCCTATATTCTCATAACAAAACAACTTATTTTGTACCGGTATTGCAAGGAGAAGATAAATGTTGATAACTGGCTGGGGCTTAAAGGGTTAATGAAATTATGTGAAGTTATGGGAGCTGAATAATTTCAGTACCACTTGTTCTTAATTTAGCCCCCAGGCCAGGATCCCCGATTAATCAAGAGTGCGTTAGGGCTAACTCAGAGCTAAAGTTGAACCCTCTTTTGGGCTTACTACCTAAGTATTGCTGAATGAAAAAAGAAGTAGCCAAAGCTTTGTTTAACCCTGAGATAGCCTATTTTTAAACAACCGGTTTCCGGGGGTTTGTTCTTTTGAAGCTTTTGGTTAGGCCTGTGTGTCCGAAAGTGACCAATGCTAACCTAGGGTTGAAATTTTAAACCCACGATTTGGTTTTCTTTAGTTTATAAACTGATTTAAGTTTTCATTTCTGGTTGACGTATATAGCTGGGTTTCCTTTGAATGTTCCAGTAATACTCCTGTTTCAGATCCAGGGAAGATTCACATGGCTCAGTCGAGCTTAAAGTAATTTTTGACGAAAGCGGTAGTGTATTTGTTGCAAAATGGTGTAATCGAACCCCTCAAAGCCATTCCATTTCGCTTAATCCGGTTGTAAATGTAACGCGCTTTCGAACAACTTAGCCTTGAGGGATTAGAGACAGATCTTGTTAGACTTTTGAAGTTCTTTGTAGCACTGAGATCATTTCTATAAGCCACTTTCTCAATCATGCGCAGAGCAACTTTAGCGCTTCAGCTGGCGGGCCACACGTATTGGAAACATGGCATATGGTGTTAAGAAAGAAACAGGATCGATTGTTTTTGAAAGAAGGTAAAAGATAACACCTTAAATATATCACAGAATGATGTAAACACGGGTTGTGATCACCAGCAAAACCATTATACTTTGCTCTGCGCATGATTGAGAAAGTAGCTTATAAGCCTCTTCGCCTGCAACTACCGCAAGTTACACCCTGCGTTATTGAATATTGGACCTGTTTTCCGAGTATTGACTAATGGATGATGGGATAATATGAATGTTGAATGCGCTTATTGAATACCGAATCCATATTTATTAAATATCGTATCCAGTAAAAAATATAAGCATACGTTATTTGATTTTGCCACAATCCGGGAATCATAGAAGGAGAGCAGGTTGAGTAGGCAACGCCTGTTTGAAACATACCATTTATTAGAATCATTACGGTATTTGGCACCAATATTTATGACATCTTCAGCAGTCAAACAATTGTTCCTTTAAAGTCATTCCATTACTATACATTTTGTGTCGAGAGTTTTTTTCTTCTTGTATATCACTATATGTTTAGAATTTAGTGATGGAGAAAATAATTGTGGTTGAACATTTATGTGCTTTTTATAACCTTGATGATTTCCCTTTCGTCACCGTTGTGTTTTAAGTTCTCACTCTTATTTAAAGGAACTTTCCATCTCCGAATGCACGGATTCAAAAATCCTCCGGCGGATCACTTTGGTAGAACATTCTGGCAGTACAGATTTGGAGACCTGTGTTTTAATTCAGATCCTCAAGTGACTGTAAGTTTGAACTACCTCAAGAGCTTCATGAAAGCTTACCCTGGAAGGAGAAAGTTTGGTCTTGTTCATCTCTCAGATCTTTGCCACAGAGAGCTAACTCTCCTAAGTATTGCAGACAAGGAAATTGTCGGGTATTTGAGGTCTTTGAAAGAGGAAAACCTTCTAAATGACACAATGTTTATAATGATGGGAGACCACGGAGCCAGATTTGGCGAAATTCGCTTTAAACTGCAAGGAAAACTTGAGGAAAGACTACCAATGATGTCGGTTACATTACCATCTTGGTTTAAAGAGCGATACGCAGTTATGTTTGAGAACTTTAAGCAGAATACAGGAATCATCACCTCGCCTCTTGATTTTCACGCAACATTTCTACATTTATCATCTTTCAACGACCCTCCGCCCACTTGGAACCAATCGCACGGTTCATCTCTTTTCAAACCGCTCTCTCCAAATCG
>JAOBYE010606743.1:0-12262 GCA_025403585.1 Parazoanthus swiftii
TTGGAGCACAGATGCCCCCCCCCCCCCCTCAAGAACCGCGGGTTCGGTCCCCTTTTCCGAATCCGCCCCTGTTATAAGGGTTCGGCATAGTATAACTGCGTATTGTAGGGAGACTGTTTGTAACTAAGGCTAAATACACATTGACCACAAAACAAAATTATGCAACCACAATTTAGCAATATCAACATTTGAGGTAAACTTGTTCTAATGTACGTCTTCGAGATATGTGTGGACCGTCGACAAAATCTAGACCAGTAATTATATATTAGATCCTTTCTGAGGTATATATAAGTCTTAACTTTTTCCCTGAATTTTGGTGAAAGGCGCTTGAAGGATACCTATCTTTAACCTCCTACTTGAGCATAAACCACCATATAAATCCCCAAAAAACCGAGACTCATGATCAGCCTATCGTGTTTCCACCTACCATTTCTAGTTTAGGAAAAGTGTTGATGTAGTACATCCACAGGGGGACCGAGAGTGCTCCAACCATGATATCAGCCACTGCCAGACCGATCACAAAGTAATTAGTCACTGTCCGCAGTTTGTCATTTAGGAAGAACGAGATGACGACCAGCAAATTGCCAAATATGGCAAGTAAAGCGATTATGACGTAGAAGAAGCACGATGCGACCATTGAGCCGAAATCAGGAGGGCCGTATACCATTCCACCCCTCCCTGGGGGAAACACGGTGCTGTTACTGGAGATATTGCTGTCCATTGGCGAATCTGTGTAGGGACGAAAATACGGACTGTTAACAGCAGCAATACCGAATCCAGTACCCGAGAAAAGGAAAAAGCACGACGCAAACTTTGTTGTTTTTCGTTTCTCATTTTCCATAGCTCGTCGGAAATCCCCTGGGTGTCTGTGGCCGTTCTTGAATATTTGTTTGTTTCAGCACCTTTCTCTTTAATATGGGTTTGATCAACAAAGGTTGATATGGTATGTTTTCCGCCGTAAGGTTTGGTTAAGGTTGACGTTTCAAGCGTTAGCCCTTCATAAGAGGGAACTGATGGATTGTGGGGAAATCAGTGTTTAAACAGTTGGGTATTTTATAAATATTTTTTTTCAAAACTAGTCTTCCAATGTTTCTCTTTTTTTAAAAAATAGTCAGAGTTCGTTATACCTCCGGCTTGAACAAAGAGTAGACCAAAGAGGCGGTGGCCGGTCTGGGATACCGGAAGTCGAAACTTTCTGAGATTTTATTAACAAGAAATACATATAAAGTCTGCTCAGCCATCTTTAAAACACAACTCAGACGCATATGGGTTTTTAAAATAACTACAGATACCCCTATTCAGTGTAGTTTTGTTGATGAGAGTGTTGCTGGGGAAGCATATAAGAATTTACACTTGTGTCCCTGACGGAGTATCTTCCATGTTGATTAGTGATGATGTTAGGCCAAATAAAATTAAATAGTTGGTTAGCACCCCGCCCGACCACTGAAAACGCTCCCGACAAAGATTTTTTTTTTTATTTCCATACATTTCCTTCAATTATAACCCAATATAATGGTCCCGACCATATCGAGGACATACATAAGTATTCTTCAAAAGCATGTTTAGCTCAAGACTGATCGAAGACTGACCTTTTACTTGACTTGAAAACTGAACATTTTCGTGATCTACTGGGATATAAATACGCGGAGACAATCCCTATGACCTAACTTTCTTTATTTGAACAAAGAGTGAATATCAAATAAAAAAATAAAATAAAATAAAAACCGCCCTCCCGACCATGATTTTTTAGCAGAAAGGATGCTAACCAACTAATTTTCTTTATTTCGCCTTATGTCTCGGCTTTGAACTCTAGCTCAGTGCAAACTGCTATAAAATGTCGGTTGAATAGTAGCAAGCGATAGATTGGCAAGTTCTGCGGTTCAAACTGACATAAAATTGTTTGCTCAGGAGCAACTCAGTATTCTAGCACGAAGAAAACGTCCTCATTTGCTGTACAATTCAGTGTGTTTCTTCCAACTTAAAGGAGAGAAATAGAAAAAGGAAACAGCAACCGGCCGTTTAGCCTCCAAAGCAGGTAAGATCAAAAGATGGGCCTTCAAAGCAGAGGCCACACATGAAGCGCGTGGCATGGCCTGCAGTGGTACTTATCTTCTGTATTAGAACTGTGAAAGCCGTAAACGAACACGTGCACGTGTACAATGTCTGACACATGATACACAGTCTGCGGGGAGGCTAGATATCAGATGCTTCCAATTAATACAAAGAGATACAGTGCTCTACATTACCAAGAGCCGTCAAAAAAGCAAAAGGAGAAAGCTGCCAACAAAACTATAACCAAGTTTTAAAGTCTGTTTTAAGTCTGCACCCGACTTTGGACCGAAACGGCACCCAAACCATACTTTAGGAGCCGCGCATATCTAGCTTCTTCATTGCTTGGAGAACTGTACATGAGACCGCCCCCGGAGTTTTCCTGACTGTAATTGTTTTGATAAAATAGTCTCCAGTTGTGTATTATGTAACTTTAAATATGCTACTTTCCGACCAAACCAGTGTAAAAGTTTTAGTGTACTGTATTTTGAACGAAAGTCTGTCTCCTCAGTCAGTTTCTAACAACGACAGGAAAGATAAACATTCAAGTAAGCGAGACATTTTCAGGTTTAGCGAACTTGATTGGTTCTTGGTTCAAAACTGCCTGTGTTATAGCCCAAATTCAACCTATCATTAGCCTATAGAGGCCCTCCGCACACAAAAATATTAATTTGAAGTTTAACCGCCCAAGACACAATCATATATATCTGGCGAATTGTTTTAGAAGGTCATGTCTGATCCTCATTTTCAGTATAACGTTTGTAGCCACTCGATGTTAGAATGTTTACAACCGTATAAGCTAGATAATCGAGTTATAAAACGAGCTACCTTTCAACCAGTCTCAACGTGTTTCCAAGCCTTGGGAGGAGAGTCCAAACCTGTGCCACTGATCGGGAGGTGGGAGCTAGACTTTGGGTTTGAGACCCCGAACGACGTCGGCTTTGTAGCAACTGAATTATTCCCCCCGTACCATGTGTTAAAACGCCGATAGGTGTGAAGGGCACCAGTTGGTAACCGGAAACTCAAAAAAGACGCCGACAACATGTTTTTCTTTTAACTATAACCAAGACCATCTCCTGCGGCTCATTGCACTGTCCTGTAGCCCCGTTCACTCGTACTTTTATGTTAGCAGGGGTTTTGAGTGCCTTGTAACAGGGGAGGCAATGTTAACAAGAAGAACTTATGACATTGGTGGCTTTTTTGCCAAACTGATAAACACGGAAGCTTTATATCAAAATACAAAAAAAAATCAATATCGCATAAATAATCAAAACTGCATCATTAATGGGTCATCAATCATTGTTGTAGTTGAATTTCAAGAACAGCTAGCTTAAAAAAGCAAACAATACACTCTTCCATGCATTGTTTTCATCGTAAATTTAAAATATACCGATAAAAATTTCCTCCCAAGTACAAATGGCCTATTTTTGACATTTTTTCCAGCTTTGCCGAATGTATTCGGAAAGCTGATCCAAATCATCCAATTGGGATGCAAACTAAGCCACAGCTACTAAAAGCCTTTTCGTAAAACAAAAATTAAAAGCTCTCCAAAAAAGAGAAAACAAGTCGAAGAAGAGGAATTATACTTATAGCTTAACTCTCAGTTGCTGCAACCGCCGCCACCTTTCGGATTTTTCTCATGCCGTTTTTGTATTTTGTCCATTAGATTGCCATTTGGTCAACTAACGCACCCTTTACCCACTTACCCAGGCCATGTATCTGTTATAAAAAATCAAAAAAAAATGTCGTGAAAAAAATTGGGGGTAGGAGGAGTTGCAACAACTGTATAAGATCTATCTTAAATTGGTATAATTTCTGGGGTTATGTTTGCTTTTGATGACCTGTGATGCAATAAATATTTTAATGTTCTCGGGCCCGACTGAATTATCTGTTTTTATGGTTGCCCAACAGGGCGACCTTTAAAATGACATCCTTTTTGAACATCCACAAAGCATTTCATGCGAAAATTACTTCGGTCACGCTTTTTGTGTTGAGTTTGTTTGGACAACAAGAAAAATGGGCGCCAAAACCGATCCCGTACCAATGGAATTTCTCAAAGTTTACCAACAGTTCCAGAGGATGACTTTAGAAGTGCGTTGGAATGCTATAACAGGGTGTGGTCTGTTGAGACATTTTTAGTTACCATGTTAATTAAAGGAGGTAATGAGAATACCGAGGGGATAAAAGTTCATTTAAACGTTGTTGAAACACTGTCCACCGACAACGAGCAGTATTCTGCCATATCACACGAGTATATACTTTGAATAACAACGTTGGCGTAGAAACACTAACTGGTCCTGTTTGATCCAATTCGTTTAAACATGTAACATTGAACTGAATCTGACAACACCTTGGAAAGCAAGAAATCTTTCTCATTGATTGATTGATTGATTGATTAATTGTTAGCTCGCAAGTAAGAGAAAAGTTAAGTTATATATAGTTGGTTTATTTCATCAGCTGGAGTAAGAAGGATACTGTCCTTGTTCTTTTATTAGTAATACACATATATATAACCGCTTTTACAAAAGCTAGATTAAGATTTCGGCCAATTCTGCAACAAGTTAATCTGAAGTTGTTCGAAGTTTCTATGAACAATAACACATTGGACGCCAAGATGACATTTGATGGTTCTGAACATAACACTGAATCCAATGGCTGTTCTCAGTTTGTTCTAAAAGGTTTAAAAGGAAAATTCGTGCTGACCGTTCGTAAAAATACAAGGCTGTTCAGTCCTGTATACAAATTCTGAAACCCAAATGGGTAAAACACAGTTTCGGACGGTAACTGAAATGTTATTTTCGTCCTGGGCAAAACTCGCTGTAAACAGCGCCATTTAACACTTTCTTCCCACGTTTCCGAAAACATGCGGTTGAAAGCGACGTGCTAAGTTTGCTCTCAGCTTCAAAAATATCTAAAATAAGACGACTTCTTATAAATGAAGCTCCTAGCAGTGTCTCAGCCTACTAACCTGTTACGGAAAAGTTCTCCTTGTGGTCCCTTTCGTTTGTCCGCGTCCACAACAATTTCTGTTCTTTAACAATCTTATCTCATATTCATCACATCTACTTGTTAAACTTCAATAATCTCATGAGAATAAAATAATCCGTTTTGAAATGAGTGCACGAGCAGTGAAAATGAAACCTTCCACGGCTGAATAAGTGACCGAAGGTATTTTGACTGCTGAAATGACCACTTCTGTTTGAGGGGAAAAGAACGAAAAACAACGGCCGGTTTGAAAATGAAAGAAACTAATCACTGTAAATTAAGAAAGGTGTAGAAATATGCTAATCTCCTTGCCCAGAAATTAAATACTACCACTGCTTTATTTTGTTGTCTTAGATACAAGGACTTTGCCGGCAAGTTCAATCACACCGATGAGAATACTCAATCAAATACAAAGTTCAGAGATCAGTGAAATATTACGCGACACTTTATCTAGTTAGCTTACAAAACCGATTTTGTGAATTTTACATCGCGAAGCCAGCTTGAGTTAAAAAATTCACACCTTTTTAAGCAATAAACATCAGATTGTTTTTTTCATCGACAAGTTACAAGAACTTATCTCTTCAACTGAACAACAGCAGTGTCCATTTCTATTTGTTCTAATTAAACAAAGAAAACTGATGTCTGTGATTTTATTTTTGAATTCAAATTTAACACATTCATGTTTCTGTCCTATATGTGTGTTCTCTTTAATTTTGCGAACTGTTCTTTTATCGTGTTAAAAAGTGTTGTCCCTTCCGAGAAAACTGTTTTAGAAATATCGTGTTCTTCTAAACTTGTGTTCTGCTCGTGTATCTGATTCGTGTGTGCACTTGCTATAAACACTTGGACCTCCCTTTAAATAGTCGAAAACCTTTTTCCTTAATTCTTAAACACAGAAACTTTAAAGCTTGTTTCCTGCAGTTGATTGAGTGCTAAAGGAATCGTTTCACAGCCGTCAAATTTCAAATCAGTTCACTACAAGACAGTCTGTCAGTACAAGCAAAGACTATTTATTTCGAGTCATTTTTCAGTTAACCTTAAAAATTTTTGAAAAATACGACATTTGATTTTAGGAAGGTTCTTTATTTTAACACTAACGTATTTGAAATGACATGTTGCACATTTTAGAATTTTCTCACACCGATACACTGCCGCCGCCTCGGCGTTTATTTGTTTAAGTCGATTTTCTTAATGCAGCTAACAAAGCATAAAATTTTTGAGAACTATACTGTTTGTATTAGTACGACTGTCAGTTGATTTCAGTGGCAGCGTTTGAATGTAAACCAAACAGACGAAAAAGTAGAAAAGTCTTCAATTGAAACATGCACTATTTCCTCACTCGTGGATAATTTTTCACGAAACCAACGACGTACGTAAAGCTTAACAGGTCAAAAACATCAACAACAAGTAAAATCTTTCTCAAAACACATCCTACCTTTTGTAGAGAGATTTAGAACTGTCCAATTATTCGGAGTTTGAGAATCTTCGCAGACTGTCCGTTTCCAAAGTTCATTAAGAACGAAAGGCGACTGCTTGTGAGAGCAAACCGATTTCTTATCATGACAAAAGCTCGGGTCTTTTAATATTTCCAAAACATACAGTCTAAATTAAATTGTCATTACTGAACACCGAGGAAATGATTAATGCTATTTGTGGGTTTTCTGTTTTTGCAATATGTTTTAATGAACCAGAGCAAAAGTTAACAGTAAAATTGTCAATCCATATAGTTGGTCGAAAATTGCCGCCGAATCATCAATTCGGAGCCCTGCCACGACAGTCTTAGTTACTTGTTTGATTCAACAAAATTGTCATGTTGTCAGACTCTGAACTGATTTAATTATAAGTTTATTAAATCCGAGCAAACCTGCATGAATGTGGGGACTTTGCTGCAGTTTGGTGCAGGAATTAACATAAACGATTTTTTCTCAAGTCCTTAGTTTCTTCTTTACTGGTAATTCCCAGTCAGGTACAAAACTCGCGCTGCATATCGACCGATCAGGTTTTTAAAATAACTGCTTTCACACTTTCTAAGTTAAAATCTATGCAAATCGATATTATAACACAAAGAAAAGAGCTTTGAAGACTAATTCCAGTGAAAAGCTGAGTTTTGTATAGGGAATGTTAATAATTTGTCAACTTTTGTGTTAGCAGGTGTTGTACTGTAATTATTTTGGAAAGGACAAAATAATTTAGTCAATTGAAATCGGCAAATTCAACCATTTGGATTATGATTTCATGCTTCGTTTTTTCCTCGTACTATCGATCTGTGCTCGAAATAGAGATATATTATCGAATTTGTGGAAGTATTAACCAAAAGAATAAAACAGCAAACCGAAAAAGGCATATCCAATCGTTTTTTAAATTCGTGCTGTTTTGCCTGCCTGGTTAATGAAATTAGCGCTGCTTGTTCTGGAGCTGCGATATGCTCACTGTCATTTTTTTGCTTTACTTCAAACACAACATCAGAGAATTGAATATATCTTTTGCAACCGAACAAACAATCTTTTAACATTCTTTTAACATTCTTTAATGTCACGATTTTAAAAACTCTCAAAGTCATAAATGTGGATGCGAATATTTTGTATAATTTTCATGAAAAAAACAGAAGCAATACTGATATTGTACAGAGTTGGTTTGACAGTTTTCTCACTCAACAAAACCATGTTCATTGCATGTTAACTGTTTGCTCTTCAAAAACTAGTGACATTTTTTTTAAAAGACTTAGCTCAACAAGCGTATTTCGTTTAAAATTTCAGTAGTATTGTGGCGTTTTTCCCTTGCAATGAACAAGCATCAACCAATGACAAGCCGATCGACATCGTCATTTATAATCCAACTCACTGAAGCGAGCGAACATGCTCGAGCGGCTGGGCAAACCACAACAGATATCACTTGTATAAAACCTTTCAAAACTATATCATGTTCGCAAAAACGACTTACATAAATACCAAAGTATACTTTCTACTCTAGCACAAATATAAGTTCACACCTCTCGGAATTTCTTTTGTAGACCTTTTTAAAATAATCTGGAAACTATACTTAGTGCGAGTCCTGGGAAACTTTCAGTAACCAGTGCAATGAAAAGGTGATCGCATCCTTGTGGCTTTTCAAAATATCCTGGTTTTGCAATGTAAATCGAATGTTTTTGACGACTGAATTGATTGTATACATCGGGCGTGTGGACAGTTTTTCGTCAGAACACACATATGTAATCATGTATCGTATATTCAGGTCATGACAGCCACAATAGCTCTTTTGCTACCATCAATCAAAGATTGGACAAGTGCTGACAAAATTACAGAATGCATTCAAACTGTGCATAATTCTCGAATTGACAATAATGTGTAAATAGGAGATGTAGTTATGTTTTAGGAGTTCGTAACGACCACGGAATGTTTATATTGAACGATAAACGAACTTGGAATGTACAAATAGATAATTGTTCTATTCAGGAATATTTTAAGAAAAGTGTAATCATTACCAGCTCGCGAGAGGTTCAGCTACAGCCTTTTCGCTACCAATACTGCAACAGAAACATGTAATCGTTTCTTTTCTGACTATCGCTTACGGTGAATTTAAGGATTAACTGAATAACTGCCCAAAACAAGCGGATATGTTTGTTTTGCTTGTCAACTCTTTCATGGGTCAGTAGAATTCTTTTTTTAAATCTGTGAAAACAGAATACTGAATTCGTAAACTTTCAACAAAACAACTGACTGTTGCAAAGCATGCTATCTACCTACAACTATTTATACAAGTGTGGTGCTAAAAAATCATGTTTCCGAGTAGTTAAAAGTAAGTTGGTAGTTAAAATGTTAACTACTACCGGAGGGCAATGAACTTCAGTTGTAAATCATCAAGTCTGCTTACTGGAAACGTTATTAAACTAATTTAAGCCTTTTCGCAGTATATCTACCGCATGCATATCAGTTGGATTCGCGAATTTTATAATTACTCTCAAACCGATGCACACTGTCAATGACATTTATAAGCGAAATTTTTTCTTCCTGATTCGTTAAGAGTTCCAATGAACTTTATTATTATTGAATTGTATGGTGTACAATTCGTTTAAAGAAGCAAATTCATAGTTTGATATCACTGTCACTACAGTATGTCCGATGACACTTATTTTCTCAAAAAGGATCGTTATCTTACCTTGAAAGTTTCTTCTGTCAGTTGAAAAGTCCCTTGAGAACTAATCCTCCATTGGTAGCGAGTTTATCGACCTTTAATGAACGTGCTTCGCCGTACTTGAGCTCCTGGAAAGCTCAACGCCTACCTAACAACGAAGTTTTGCATTTCAATGCTGTATGTCTACAAGTGTCATTCACGAATTCTAATTGCCTTTACTTCAGCAAACATTACCGCCAGGTGAAATAAATAAACTCTTTTTTTGACTGACCGTGTGTGGACACACAAGTCACGTGATCTAAATTTTTCCTCGGTAATCCACTCGTCATTCACGAACTTGTTTCAATTTTGTTCGGATACGCTTGTTAATATCTCTATATTCTGGAAGCCGGAAAACAAATTATTTCTAAATCTATCTCTTAATAAGCCTTCCAACATCAGCGAATGATAACATCGTTTTAAAGCATAGAAAATGACGCAGATTGGAAGGAAATTGAAGTGCGATAGTTCAAACAAGGTGAAACGGTCTGCTTCTGTAGTAACTAATGGACTCCCAACCTCTTCAATGGTAGAAATAGTGAGAATGTTTGTACAATCACACGCAGTAAAACACACACCGCCCTCACAAAGTGGACCTAAAAGACCACAAAATATATCTACACCAGCTGCTTGTTTTATTGTTAAGAACAAAGTCATTTCGACGTGAAATACTGAGAGGAAATAATAGAAACAGAGATAAGTGGTATTGAGATTGATCATTAAAAAGTTGGGGGTCCTCGTTTTTTGAGAAAATTTACAACTCTTTCGATGGGGAATATTTATTAAAACACACTCTTCATTTTTTTGATTGCTGGCAATAAATGGCACCACACGTTTTACATCGATAACTGTTCCTTGCCAGATAGCAGCTGCTGCACGGTATTTTTGGATAATTTTTTTTCTAAAAGGCTTACAAATGTTCTTAAATGTGTTATTTTTTTCTAAAAATTGTTCATTAATAGTGTTAAAAAGAACTGAAACAAAGCGAAGACTGCGAAGACAATTATATTCTAAAAACTAAATGGTTCATGTTGTTAATTAACTTTTAATATTAGGGCAAATTTGCACTTCGTATGGCGCGGAAATCAGCAGTAAAACCGCAGCACCACAAGTAAGAACTCCATAAAACTCGGTTGTTCTTAAATTCTGGCACTGAGATTTGGTCTAAAAACGTTTGTAAACTAAGGTTATGTTTTATCTTATACATAACAAAGTGTCTGTAATCTAAATAACAAATTTTATAGTTCTGAGCATCAACCTGAATTCAATAGTTTACTTACATATCAGTTCTTACAATTTGAGAAAACTGAACCTCGATGCTATTTTTGTGTTTTAAAAGTGTTTACACTTTTTAGTTAAAAATTGTTGCGTGAGCGGATCGATAAGTTTGATTTTGACGCGTGTTTTAAAACTGACGTGCGCGCGAATATGAAGAGTAATTATACACAGTACCTGTTTACCGATTCACCTCCATTATAACGACGACTAACTGTCAGTAGCAGGACAGAAACATAATTAGATAGAAAGAAGCAAACAAATGTAATGTAACTGTCAAATTCCTCGTTAAGAATCTGATCAATTTAACACCACTAAGGCTGTGTTTATTTGGTCTCAAATAGGCAGGGGGGTAGGGAGGGGCATAGTCGGCCCTCCTCTTTAATTCCACTATTGTTTATCCAAACAGAACAAAACTTGTTCGGTAGGAGATATAAATGGACCACGATGTACAAAATTAGTAAGTAAATTTGTCACTAACTAGTGATCTCCTTTTTGGCATATTTTCTGAAAATTTGCTTAATTGGCTCTTCATCTAACAAAACCAAAAATAATCAATCCTTTTTTTTTTAAAAAAAAGGTGATAATATGACACTGTGCTAACTAACTATAGTCACATTCATCCGTAATATTTAAGAATATCAAATATTTTTTTCTGTTTTTTCTTTTACTGAGATGCCTTCAATACTTTGGTTGTCCTACAACTCCTTTAAGTTTAGACATGTTGACAAAAACTACCTCGATTTTCAGAACTGATAAACTCCAAATTACTACTTATTAGTCTGTTGGTTCTTATTTTTTTCTACTATATTTTGACATCTCAAGACTATTCAAGAAAATAAGCAACACGATGTAAGAAACTTAACAACGTTACCATCATCATCTTGACCCGTCCCACAAAGCAAATAATCGCAATATGAGTTTCCATTTTGTAACCTCACTGCCTCTATCTAAAAGATATTCTAGAAAACTAGTTCAATCTATATTTTTAACAATGTGACCTAAACAATCTGTTATAAGTAGTACGGTATGGTGGTATCAGCATAAACCGCTTTAGTTCCTTTTGCATAAAAAAGTGAAAAAAAAGGTTAAACGTCAATTTTAAACAAAACTTCTCACAAAAACAAACTCATTTTCTAAAGGTAGAGCAAAACTGATGCCATAACTAAATCAACTAAATATCTTCCATACAGAAAGTTTTGCAGCTACATCCCTGAACAAGAAATGAAAAAACATCCTGTACATGCATGTAGTGAAAATCTGGAATTAGCTGCCAACAAATCAATCTAAAACGGATTAGCTCTATAAAGAGTACGAGTTTTGAGACAGGGGTTTTTACCAATTTTTAACAATAATAATAAAATTCAACATTTTAGTTTCACATAGTAGAACTTTAAAAGTGTAAAAAAAATAGCCCGGATAACTAAATAAATATAAAGATAGATAGATAGATAGACAGACAGACAGACAAACAGACAGACAGACAGGCAGGTTGTTAGATAAAAGGAAAGAAAAAAAGAAATTCTCGATTTTTCTGATATGCGTATGTTATTGAACGTTTAGTTTGTGTTAATCCATTGGACACAAAAAGGGCGAATGGAGTTTGGCCTTAGGCCCCTCCCTTTAGCTTTAGATTCCAACCTGAAATATGTACAGTAAACTGAGTCAAAGAAAGAAAGAAAGATAGATAGATAGATAGATAGATTGATAGATAGATAGATAGATAGATAGATAGATAGAAAGATAGATAGATAGATAGATAGATAGATAGATAGATAGATAG
>JAOBYE010606854.1:1059-12261 GCA_025403585.1 Parazoanthus swiftii
ATTGTTCTTGGTACACGAATCACCAGCCCTCCACCTGGTAACAGTGGAAACAAGAGTTCAGAAGGTGAGTTGACTGTATGAGTTAGGACGGGGATGTCCTTGGGAAAGATTCTTTAGTAAAGAGGCTAAAGCCTGGAGTAGTAAATTGTTCTTGGTACACGAATCACCAGCCCTCCACCTGGTAACAGTGGAAACAAGAGTTCAGAAGGTGAGTTGACTGTTTGAGTTAGGACGGGGGTGTCCTTGGCAAAGGTTCTTGAGTAAAGAGCCTTCACCGGCCCACCACCTGGTATCATGAGTGTAGGGATAAGAGTTCAGAGGGTGAGAGAAACGACTGGATTGTAATGTATTTAGCCTGAAGTGATTCATGTACGAGGCTGTGCAATTTATGTACAAGCCAGCACAACTGGTTTACCATGTGGAACACTGAACAAGCTTACTGCACAGTTGCACTGGCAAAGAGAAGTATAGCAAAGAACATGAAGATACCTCTAACTCTTAACCAGTCCAATACCCGTCATCACGTTTCTTCTTGCAAGATATCTTCGTCGTTCAGCCTTTGTTTTTGTGATGAATGACTATCACTTAATCACTACTTGTATCGCTAAACACCATCCTCTTTTCAAGTTCAGGCTGCCTTTTTGTCCTTTATCTGTATGGGAAATAAATATAACAATGAGTCTTTCTCGGTATAAAACTTTGCATTTAGAATCTTATGGTTCACGACATGGTGATTAAATGTGGGAATCAAGGTTATGATTGAATTTAGGTTAAGATTTAGGGGAGGAGACAGTTTGTTGCTGCTCAAAAGCCTCCTTTGATCCATATATCAATGGAGGTTTCTGGGTAACCACCCACCCACCCTTCCCTTACCGGTAGGCTAGGGTTACTTAGAGTCATGGTTAAGTTCAGGTTTAGGGGAGGGGTAGGTGGGTCATTGCCCAGAAACATCCAGTGATCCATACATCAATGGAAGTTTCTGGGTAACTACTCACCCACCCCTCCCTTGGTTACTAACCCATGGTTGGGTTACAATGTAGGTTTAGGGGAGGGGTCAGGTGGGTTATTGCCCAGAAACCTCCATTGGTCTCAAAACGGTTTATTTTAAATATTATTTTTTATTTTTTCCGTTTTGTGTTTATTTTAATTACGCCAAATCCACAGATGATGAAGAGGATGATGAGCCACTGTTGTCAGGATCAGGTCAGGTTCAGAAGGAGTGCTCGGAGGAAGAGCTGTGCAGCTGGTCTGAACTGCTCTCCAGGTGGAAAGATGTCACAGTCAGACCCAAGCAAGCCTACACTCTTGTCAGAAAGGTACACTTTCGAGCGTTTGAACAGTTTCAAGTAAAAAGTATACTACATACTGTAACTGTCCAGCTTCATATTTCCAGTTACCACTAATTGCAATGATCATAGACTCTTAACTAAGAATGTATAATGTATAGGAAGCTTCACGTTTCATCAGTTTTGATGGGAATTTCTGGGGTACTACAGCAGTCCGAATCAACGTAAAATCGGCTGAGAAAAACAAATTTGCCACTCATTTTGTTCAAAGATATTTAGAAACGAGTGAAAATAAGCAGAAAAGACAAACAAAAAAAGCTCTGGCAGTGCCGTAGTCAGAAAAAATTGGGGCTTCTCCATCTCTCAGTTATGCCTCTCAAGCCGCAGAGAAACCCGGAAAACGATACAGAAATTCTTCTGTTGATGGAAAGTCACGCCTCGCGGACAAAGACGAGAGAGATTGTTTGAATGAATAACACAGTGGAGTAAAACTTTATATGCTCCCACCAGCTGCTGGTCCAGTCAACAGCAAGCTCCAGCTGTGATCAGTTTTGTCTTATAATTAGCTATGAACTATTGATTAAAGACTAGTGAAACGTATGGCGGATCATCTTAGGAATTCCTTCGAGTTGGCAGGTGCTAGGTGCTTGTTTAGTTGTTGGCAGGTGCTAGGTACTTGTTTAGTTGTTCGGTATTTTAAGTAGAGGTTATCATACGACTTCAAGTGCAATTTGGAATTTATTTGCACAAGTAAGTTTTTCAAAAAAGTATCAAAATATTAATTTTGACCTTTTTGAAAAACCCACGAGTGCAAATTAATTTCAAATTGAACGAGAAAAGTCATATGATTACTTGTTAATAATATACATGAAAAAATTCACGTAGCGGAAGTGAAGATTTGACGCGTGTCACTGTACTTTCTGCTTGCTGAGAAACAGTCAATAATGTTCAAAGTCAAAGCAGTCCGTCCATTTAGGAACCATGAAGCAGCGTTTTCAGTATGATAGTTCACAACATTCACAAGAAATTTTCGAACTGTTCTAGCCATAACAAGGCAGAAAGGTTAAAAAAATCATTGTTTAGTCAGCGTTTAAATCGCTTTCGATGCGGTACCGACTACGCTTGGCAGAAATTGAAGAAAACTTGACAGTTGTTGAAGTGCTTAACGGATTCTGGCCTTCGGTTCTCATTATTGTCGGAGTGAGTGATGCAGTCATGGAACTTTGATTCAGTGCAAATGTGGATCAACTGGTCATCGGAATCGCTCGGAGTGGCATTCGCGCTGACAGTGGTTGAAGAAACGGAGCTTGATTTGAAGAGCAGTGGGGCGCTTGCAAATGTTGGCCATGGATTTCTCAATATACAGGTATTTTCATCTGTGGATTGTTGTTGCTGCAATCATAACCTTCAGGCTGTCAGGCTCATATAAAATCGTCTCCGCTCTTGTTCTTTACCTCGGCGTGGAGTTTATCGCGCAGTCTATTCAGTTCGACCGGTTCGTTTTCCTCAATTTTCAAAGCAATGCGACTTCACCTTCCTTTGAACTCCGAACATATACGGTTTTAATACCTTGCAGGTTTCTAAAAGTTATATATAGACCTGCCAAAAGTCTCTGAAACATGTAATAATCACTTCAAATGTTTTTAACAAAAAACTCTCCATATTGTTTCTTAAACAATGTTGCTTGACAAAATTACTTTCGCTTGTGCCATCGCCAGCTCTTGTCAATGCAAAGCCCGAAATTGAAGTGGTTTCCGAATGCTTCCGAAGATTCGTTTAAAACCACATTTTGTTCATTTTCACGCATTTCTGTATATTTTTGAACGAAATAAGTGACAAATTCGTTTTTCTCAGCCAGTTTTGCATTAACTTCGAAAAGTCACTCAGAACACTGGAGTACCCCACCAAATGTAATTTATATGAACCCTGTACTTAATACTGTTTAGAAATGTATGTAGCTTTTGCACAGCATGCTGTTCTAAGAGCAATACAAAGCACGAAATGATCTCATGAGAGCCGCATCGTTTAAAGTCCAGTTCTGGTAACTAGTGCCATGAAGCGATGAGCACTGTCTCCTAAAGTGCAGATATACATGTACGCAGTACTAGAATATTACTCGTGCAGCACTTTCAGCTTCCATTCCTGTTTTCCAGGGTGTCCCAGAGCCATTGAGAGGCCAGGTGTGGCAGATGTTGGCCAAACTTCAGGAGAATGACGAAATCTTTGACAGCTACAAACACCTTATTACGAAAGTGAGACTCGTAACTTGTTTTTTCTTGCAAGTAATGCATACTGACAAGTTTGCTTCGAGTTCACTGTACATTTTAACCAGTGCACAAAATTGTTACCTCAAGTGGAAATTTTAAATGTAATTGCTCCCGTATTTCAATATTGACCCGACCTTTTTGTATCTTGGAGCAAGTAGTAAGTATCTGTTGGATAAGTTGTTTTAGTTGTTTGAACAATTCAGTTTTGCAAGCAAAACTTTGTCTTTTAAACAAATCTTGCCATTTTAGGATTCCCCTACAGAGCAAGTTATTTTGTGGGACATCCACAGAACTTTCCCTGCACACGAGTTCTTCAAAGACAGTGGAGGGGATGGCCAGTCCAGCTTGTACAGAATCAGTAAGGTCAGTTGTTTGAAGGGCGGGAAGGGTATAATTGCTTTTTTATCATCAGCGAAGGGGATGAACAGTCTAGTTTTTGCAGAATTAAGATATTAGATGTTGGGAAACATGCATGGACAATCCATCTTGTAAAGTTTCAAGAAGGTTAGTTGATGGAAGGGGAAGGAAGGGTAGAGTTGCATTTGCTTTACATCAGTAGTGTAGGTGATAGTTAAGTGAACTTGTATAGGATCAGTAAGGTTAATTGTTGAGAGAGGAGGATAGAGTAAAGTTACACTAAAGGAAGTAAACAGTCCAGCTTGTAGAGAATACGTTATTACAGGGAAAGGAAACGAGATACAGCGTACATTCAGTTATGAACAAAACAATGAGATTAAAGCTTAAAAGAGAGCCATATTTGGTGCCCAAAATCAAAGGGTAAAAGTTAGTGCATCGCAGTTGAGGTGGTTGTAGACTGTCTATCTATTTTAGACCCAAAGAGGGGAAGGGAGGGTTATGATTGGTACGGGGGAGGGGAGAGTTGCACTTGGTAGCTGCAATCTAATCCGACTGAATCTCGGAATAATTCAAGATGATGTCGTACAAGCCATTGATCGTGCAAAGCAACCACAAAGTCCACAAGTTCAATGCATAAAAAAGGATTCAGAGATAAAGGTTTACAGGAAAAGTCATTTTTTTTCTTTTGAAAAAAGGCTGATCTGTTTTTTAAAAACATTTTCCTGAAGTCCGATGAGATTTCGCAACGTCGCAAGTTCTTCCGCAAGCGGTTTTATTTTAAGCCAAATGGCTTTCTTCTTTGTTCAACTTAAGCCAAGGAGCCCGCTTGGTCTAAAGGCTGTGGGGGGAACACTGTGTACATAGTTAAGCAAATGCAAATTAGGTTACACTGTGCAAGACAGTGTCAAGAGAACACATAATTCTAATAATGCTACAATTTGGAATTAAGTGAACCCATTGATCTTCTAGTTGAATCATCTGAAAGATGGCATCTGCCAATAACTTTGCAGGCATACTCAGTTTATGATGAAGAGGTTGGCTACTGCCAGGGATTATCATTTATATCAGCTGTGCTTCTGTTACACGTGAGTTTGCTTTATTTTGGTCTACCTATTTCTACTGTTTGTTTCATCTGGTTGTAATGCTGACACATGTATCTGTTTGTTTCGATACTGTACGTCACAACATAACATAACAAAGCAATACACAAAACAAATAAAAGTACAACATACAATACATTACAACACAGTACAAGTTATGTACACTGCTTGTACTCGTTTGACTGTACCGCCTGAAACTTCAAGTATATTTCATCAAGAAACGGTTTGGTCAGTGTTTGAGTGTTAATTACACATGTATTTTACACACAGCTCTATGGAGAGTATATCTTATTGCAAACGAATGAATACCGTGTTAAATAAATCTAATTGATGATGATGACTTCCGAACAATTCAGTTGAAATACTAATGCTTATTGGACCGATTATAATGAATATGGGGGCTTTAAGGGAGTTGACGTCAATTGCGAATCGAGTCCGTGTCTCCTTTCTGCAAAATTACATTTTTCTATTTGTTTTTTATTCTTGTCCTATTAATATACGAACCTACCTGTATAGTCTGCTACAAAAAGCTTATCATATCTCCAAGGTACGAGTCATGATGAGCTAGGGTCTGCAGTTTTGAAAGGTTACACTAACTTTTTCCATTTCCACTGTCTAACAGATGCCAGAAGAACAAGCATTTGGCCTCCTGGTGAAGATCATGTCTGATTACGGCATGCGGGACCTGTTCAGAAATGATTTTGATATGCTTCACTTGCAGTTTTTCCAGTTAGAAAGGATGATTGAGGTATGGCAATGACAGCTACAACGATTCATTTCCTGTTTATGGCATCATACTTAGCTTTTGCGTTCGCAAGCTAGTCTTCGATATTTTTGTTTTTGTTAACAAGTAGAGTTACATTTTACTATAAAGGAGTCAATCTTTCGTAAAGTTCAGTGGCATTGTAAAATGGAAAATTCTTTCAAACCACCTAAAGAAGAGAAGGTACTGGTTACCTAAAATTGGCAAACATCCAGGTTACACGGTAATTAGGTCTTGGTCAATCATTGGAGAAGGTAAGTATACTTAATAAAACGGCAAGAATGATAACGTTTGCCTTGGATGGAAACAACATTTATGTTTTACGTACAGAAATATAGATGAGATCACTAGGTACACTTTCGGTGCGAACAGTTTTTACTTTTGTTTGTTGAGTGAGCTCTGACCAGCGGGGAAGGCATGGGAAGGGAATTCATCAATCTTCCGGTCGAAGCAAGGCTTACAAATCATTATAGAAACAGGTTGTCTTTTTGAGTTAAGTGTTTTGATCAGATAACTGCATTGTTTCTGTTATTAAAAATCTACCCGCTTCTTTGGATTCAAGAGGGATGTGAGTTGTTTTGCAGCACCTTCAAACATCGAACATGCATGGAAATTAGAAATGAAACTTGACAAATTCGTTAAATTCTATTTTAAATTCTATACTGTTTTAATACCGCCGAGAAAAAGTTGGTCAAAAATGTGTAAAGGTCATGAAATGGTCATGGAAAGTCATGGAATTTCCGAAGATCAGAAGAGTACGAATGTAGCTAGTTTGTGCAAAACCATTCTTAGTATAAGTGTTAGTACTACAGTGTGTAATGGACTTGTACCAGTACAAGAAAGAATCGCTAAGACCTCAAATATCTTTAAAGACAATTTAAGAATTGGTTCCTCTCGCTCATAATGGACAAGTGTTCTCACTTAACTTATGATGACATACTTGTATCTAAACTCCGCTTACGTACATTGTTTTCCGCTCACTTGTAAGCCTGCAAGGAACTTCAAAACGTGCGTAAAAGTGCTCATCTGACCTCTGTGTTCCCCTGCAGGACTCCATGCCGGACCTGTGGAGTCATCTGCAACATAACGACATAGAAGCTCACATGTATGCATCACAGTGGTTTCTCACCTTGTTCACGGCCAAGTTCCCTCTTCCCATGGTCTATTGGATTATGGATGTGTTCCTTTGTGAGGTAAGAACTTGTCTTAACTAGTTGATTACATTTCTCACCCTCTATCATTCATCATAGCTGACTATCAGTTACCATCTGATCATCACTGACGGCAACAACAACTTATTTAGTGCCATTTTTATCGACTCTTGATAATTAGCAAAAATAAAAAATAAAAGGGAAGGTACAGGTCACCAAAAATAACTAGAAAATTAGTCCGATTAGGTTGCACCAAAGGTTGACTAGTAGAAAAACAATTAAGGTTGCTAATGTTCAAAATGGTAAGAGCGAGGAAAAGACTACGTAGAAAAATACGCACACACACACACACACACACACATCTACTGTCAGAAAAGTTCGCGGATAGCAGCAGTAAAGGTTGTGAGATTCCAAATTGTTGTGCAAAGATGCTCTTACAGTTTATCGAGTTGGGATTTATAAGAGTATCTTTTATCCTACAGTACCTGGTGTGAAAAGAATTGAAAAGGATGATTTTCACTTCTCCGATGTAATTCCAAAATCTTTGTGCCATGTACCACCACATGTGACTATGCCTTATTCAGAAATGTTTGTTGCTTAGATTTGATTAGTGTAAACTATTCTAAGTAATTTTTAGCTCTTTTCTGTTTTAATGTTACTGCAATTGTTAGTTTCTTATTTAAAATGAGGCTCAAATCGTACTGCTCTTTGTTTTTCTGCATCTGCATTATATCTGTTACAGCTAACATATATTCTTTTCCTAAAAGGGGACAACTGTTACCTTCCGAGTGGCTTTGGCACTGTTAAAGGTGAGTATTTAAAAACACGTGGTTAGAGTACTTGGGAATGTTTTACAACAATATATTTGAACTTTGTTTTCCTGTGAAGGTGTTTTTGATTGGCCATATAGAACGTGTAGGAAAAATGCCAACCAAGCTCACAAATTAGCAAAAAACACGAAAACTATACAAAAGTTAATGGTTTTATCACGCCAAGTTTGCTTATCTTGCTTTTCTTCGTCCACTCTAAAAAGTCACTCGCATATTTTGAAAAAGTTATACACTTCATACTTTTGCTCTGAAAATTTGGTTTCAAGACGCCATCTTAGAAATTTGGCCAGCTTTTTTCTCTTGCCAACTCGCACGCATGCGCAGTCATTTTTCCGACATATCGCAGTATAGTGGAGCAGGAATATGTGGGATAAGAATTTTGATCCATTCAATCGAGCGGTTTGCTTCTTTCGACATGTATAAAACATGCTGCTTGTTTTAAGCTCGTCCCGATTCCTAACTCATATACTTTGTGTATTTCAGTTGTTCTAATAATATATTACGAATTTACATAAAAAGGCACAACAAGGGATGTTTATATTTAACATAAATACCCGCCCATCCCTCCCCAATCCCTGACTCCCTACTCGTCTATATCTGTGCCCCATCGATTTGGTAGATAATTGTTTCATGGGAAACTTCCCTAATGTATTCTTATCTAGGATTACAATAGTACCAAACGAACACGTGCTTAATCAGTTACCCTAGTTTATATTTTCGTCACAGTTTGTAAATCTTTTATTTCCACCATGTCCATCAACATCTACCTTCTGCTTACATTATCGATATTAAATAAGTTGATTGGTTGTGAGAATATAGGAACTGATCATCCCCAATTCTTTAAGATGAAGTTCAAAATTCTCCCAGCCAGCCTGTTTACAGGAATTGTACGAAGAAAGGTGATGGGAGTTTGCAAACACACCGTTTAGCACTATTTGGAATGAAAGGGTCAAAGGGGCTGTTTCACGGTATAGTTGCACAATATTTCCATTGCTCGGCAAGAGAAGTTAAGAATACAAAAATAACTTCAGCTACAAATAATTCAAGTTCAATTCTACCTTGGATATTGTAAGGATGGTACGGATGACGAAGTTTCGAGGGCGATTAAAGCGGATTGTAGTTGCGAGTGCTTAAACGAAATCAGTGTTGATCCGTAGGATAGGTTGTTAGCCAGCGTTGTATTGCGCCAAAATGTGACGATCCTTCACAAATCAGTTTGTGGAAAGGTTCTCTTTGTCTTGTTAAACCCTTTATCAATATACTTTGAGTTAAAATTAAAGGAACGAGAGTCTTGTGCAGTGCAACCGTTAAACAGTCCCTTTAACACGGTTTTCAAACTCTCTTTGAAGGTTGATGCATCGCAGTATTTGGGCTTGAATATAGTAAAAACACCTCTGTAAGTTTCCATTGACTTTGAGACGGAATTAAAACTACCATGTATGCACGTCACCTGGTTCACATTTTCAATTTGCTTGTTACTTGTGAATCGTGGAATAGAAGTTGGGGGGAGGTTAACGTAAACAAACTCTTCTTGATGTCTTTAGAGCAAGAAAATTGACAGTGTTATTTCAGCGACATAATAGTTGTCTGTGGAGTTTCAATTGTAAGAAGAGTCTAACACACCCTTTTTTCAGTCACACCTATGGTTTTGTGTGTTGACGCTATCTTTACCGAGGGATGGAAGAGGGGGGAGATCAAGTCAAAGACGTATTCTAATGCTGCTCCAAAATAATACAACTAGCACTGAGCTTCTGGCTCATTATGTTGTTTGTCTATGGACAAAATTAGATGAAATTGGCAACGAGAACTCAGTAGCTAGTCACCAATTTTAAGTCAAATAAGTGACTAATGAGTTCTCATTTCTGATTGACACTGTTTTCAAAAAGATAACTTTCTTCGAAAAACGTAATTTAACACACTTTGAAATCGTGTAAATAGCTGACCCGAGACCAATTTTGGATATTTTGAACAACTTTCAAACCAGGACGTCATTTTACGTAACACATATTACTAAATGCTAGTATAAACATAATGGACATTGTTCACTCTTGTAAAAAACCGAGGGGGGTGGGGACTCGTTCCTCTCCTCTTCCATTACATTTGAGACAAGGGAGCTTAGGTAAAGTTAGGGAAAAATCACAAGAAAATGACAAATAGAACAAAAATGGAGGATTGTCAGGCCTGTGACTCAAAATGTGGTTATCACAGAAACAGGCACCCAACACTAAGCATGATTATTTTAATCTTGTTCTACTGAAAATGTTGGTACTGTTACGTGTTTATCGGTTTTCACGCGTTGTAAAGTCTGTTTTTTTTAAACTGTTAGTTTGTTTTTCAATCATGATTAGTTGAATCCTGTTCAGCGAGTAGTGTGAAAGCAGCATTAGTTACTAAAACAGACGTGTCACATCAAAATGTTCCTCGATCGGCACGTTCTCTTTCCACATTTATTTCTGTTTTCCTCCTGTATTAAACAGACTCAACTTACCTGCAAGAACTCCCATTCTCGTGAGATTCAACAGTCATGAGAAAATTTCCTAATTACTATTTATTATCTTTCTTGATTGTGGTAACTCTGCTGTAAAAAGTTCAAATCGAGAATAGTATTTGCGTGTTGCAAGAAAAAGGATCTAGTTTAGGTCACAGAAAAAGTCATAGGGAAAGTTATTTTAGAAGGTCAAAAGAGTACGAACACTCCTGAAGACATACGCACTGTAATCTAAATCAATGCTTGAGAAAAAATAAAAAAAACCTTTTTTTCTCCTTGTAGTCATGCAAGAAGGAGTTGCTACAAATGGATTTTGAAGGAATTCTGAAGTTTTTCCGGGTGAATCTTCCAAAGAAATTTATGGAAGAAGAGCAGTATAAACAGTTGATGAACCTAGCTATTGGAATAAAGGTGAGTTTTCCAACTTGGTTGTTGTTAGGTAATAAAACCATCTGTTTGATTAAGGGTTATTTGAGGGTTATTTAAGCTTCGTTTTTGTCAGTTAACGAACCAAGCTATTGGAATAAAGGTTGTTTCTCCAACCAAGTTGTTATCGGTTGATAGACCTAGTATCAACGTCCAACTTTATTGTTATATCAGTTAATGGGCCTTGCTATTGGAATTGTTGTCCAAATTGGTTGTTGTTAGTTGATGAACCTAGCCATTGGAATATAGGTGAGTTATCCAAATTGGTTGTAATTATTTTATGAACCTAGCTGTTGAAATATAGGTGAGTTGTCCAAATTGGTTGTTGTTAGTTGATGAACCTAGCTATTGGAATATAGGTGAGTTATCCAAATTGGTTGTAATTATTTTATGAACCTAGCTGTTGAAATAAAGGTGAGTTGTCCAAATTGGTTGTTGTTAGTTGATGAACCTAGCCATTGGAATATAGGTGAGTTATCCAAATTGGTTGTAATTATTTTATGAACCTAGCTGTTGAAATAAAGGTGAGTTGTC
>JAOBYE010606965.1:0-10517 GCA_025403585.1 Parazoanthus swiftii
TGGAAGAGTTTACAGACATGTTTGGGTTGTGTTGTCGTCACAAAACGGAACTGGCTACAGCAAAGTTTCTCGAACTACGATCACTCATCACGCGCAAAAAAAACTACTGGGGGAGACTAAAGGAGCAATGTATATAAACCAGCTCAGTCTCACAAGATGCTAACGCAGGTAGCTTAAGCTAAGTAGTATATCAGCCCGTTTAGAATACTCAATTAGCGAAGAAAATGAAAGAAATAAGAATCAAGATCACCCACAGTTTCATTTATAAAAAAAATCCCCCACTCCTCCCCACTTAGTCCCATCTCAAATATCAGCTGACCTTCACGTGGGCTCATGCGTCGAAAAACATTTTGACAAATGGCGGACCACTGTAACTGGGTGAAAGCCACCGTGCTTCTTTGTACGTATGGATTTTTCAAGGAAATGAAGCCTTCAGAACCGTTCCTTACTCCATATTTGAAGAACCCTCCCAAGAATCTTACTGAAACAGAATTGGACAATGAAGTTTATCCCGTGTGGACTTACTCCTACCTTGTGACACTGTTGGTTGTATTTCTCATCACGGACTTTCTGAGATACAAACCAGTGATCATTGTCGAAGGACTGGCGTATCTGACAACAAGAATTCTTCTGATCTGGGCCTCAGGTGTGCTTGCAATGCAGTTTATGCAGTTCGCATATGGCATTGCAACAGGCGCCGAAGTGGCTTACTACTCCTACATCTACGCTGTGGTCTCACAGGGCCACTACCAAAAAGTGACAAGCTACACTCGGGCCGCGGTACTTACCGGTCGCATGGTGTCGGGTGTGGTCGGGCAGATCTTGATTTCTCTTCAGCTAACCAACTACCTGGTGCTGAACTATATATCTCTGGCCAGTGTTGGCATCGCATGCTTTGTGTCACTGGTTCTTCCAAACCCAACAGGGAATGTGTTTGGTCTGGGAACGCAGCACGGTGTCCAGGAAGACCAGGAAGCTGATGGTAATCACGATTCCACTAATAAATTGTCCTGTTTTACTTCCTGGAAGAGGTCATTGAAGTCCCTGTGGCATGACTTCAAACTATGCTACTCAAACAAAGAGCTGTTGCGGTGGTCTCTTTGGTGGGCATTTGCAACATGTGGGGAATTCCAGGTGGAAAATTATGTTCAGAATTTGTGGGATGTAATCTATCCATCACATAACCATAAAATCTACAATGGAGGTGTGACTGCAGTTTCGCACTTGATGGGTGTTGCCGTAGCCCTTTTACTGGCATACACTCCTATAAACTGGTCTATCTGTGGTGAGCTGGTGTTGGGAGTGGTATCAGTAGCAGATGCATTTTTCTTGTTCATCAGTGCTCAGACTTCAAGTGTGTGGCTGGCATATCTGATGTATATACTATTCAGGACAGCATACACTTTTCTAATAACAATTGCCAGGTGAGATTGTACTTTAGATGTTTGACATCAGGTACCGGTAGTCAATCCACACACCCAAGGCACATGTACTGTACACATATGTGTATGTAGGTGTAGTCTGACATAAAATGATATAGAGCTGGGAATTTTTGCAATTTGTTAAGGTTTTGTAATTTTTTGGTTTTGTACTTCTAAAAGTTTTCTGAATATTGGGCTGCATAAAGTTTGTTATTTGCGAGGTGTATTATAGCCCATGTATGTTTTGGGGGTATTGATTCATGAATTGTACTCTTGTTTCATTTCCACCACAATAAATAAATCCCCCCCCCCACATACAGTACACACACACACCTCTTATACCCAACCATTTTCTTTCCTCGTGCTCATTCCCAACCTTGTCTCTCCATGTTGTTTTAAATACTGAATTTTATACTATTAATAGTATTTTTTTAAGTTTTTTAGCTACTTAGCTACAGATGGTGGGTTGACAAGATTTTCAAGCTGCTTCAGGAAAACCTGGTGACCCCCCTTCCCTGGAAATTTAGTTTGCACAGCAACCGCTCTTGCTATTAAATACATGAAAAATTTTGCCAACCCCCTGTGGGATAAAATTAAGTATTATTAGAACATAGCTGGCGATTTTTCGCATGCTTTTTGTATGGTGCAAGCATGCATCTAAACTCGATAGATGCATGCCTGTGCATCTATGAAATCGCATGCTTGCATTCAACCAATAAGAAAGTTCAAAACAGTTAAGGAGAATTTCATATGTTATCAGCTTACGTGTATTTTTTTCTTATAAATTCTACTTAAAGTGGCAGAAGCAATGTTTTAAAAAAAACAGTCCAAATTTTAGTTGTGTGTCTATTGAGTTGTAGATGCAATTGGGAAGTTGGGAGAGCACTATAGAAGCAAGAGAAGCACTCAGCTTCGCCTCGCGCCACTCATTCCCTTCTCTCATGCTCTCCCAACTTCCCGCGTGTATCCATAACTTGATAGACGCATGCTAGGCATTTAATGTCCTCTTATAATGCAAAAAGAACCAAACTTCATTGGTAACTTACTTTTGTGTTTTATAGAGTTTCCTCTTTTATATCCAGTCTACAGATAGCTAAACATCTTGAGATGAGCAGGTATGCTCTGGTCTTTGGGTGTAACATGTTTGCAGCCCTACTCTTGCAAACCATTCTAACAAGCATTGTGGTGGATGAGAGTGGACTGGGACTAGATGTCATGACTCAGGTAATAGTTGGTAAAATTTTTGATTTCCCTACAAGAAAGCCAAGTACTGTAGGTCTAAGAATACCAGAAGATTTTGAAGTTCTTACTTTAGTTTTCCCATTGCAAAAATTGGCAATAAAGTGTTTATTGAACTCTCTCAAAAAAATGCAAAGTGAATGGTCATTTTATCTTCATGAACTGGTTTAAAAGTTAGAATGAATAGCGGCAATAATTTTTACTCTTTAAGACAATTGTATACACTGGTGGACAAAACCAGTTGTTCAAACTCTGATCTTGAGCTAGGGCATCGACACCATCACAATTGGGTGACAAGAATCCATGGAATTGTTGTGTACCAAGAGAAGCGATCGGAATTATAGGAATCCCACCTGCTGTCTAGATTGCATATCAAACATCCACTTTTTGCTTTAAGTGACCATGAAATCGGACCTCTCTGCATTACAGTATACCGTAGCGGTATAATCGTAAATGACTGGCTTAAAATCAGATGACGATACAGCGCTAACTTTAGTCGTTTGCCGCTTCCAGATGGCTGATTTTTTGGGCAACTAATCCACAGTCGCGAACGAAATTATTCTGCGACTGGAGCGATTTAATGGAAACCGTGGTGTTCGCGACAGTAGCGACGGGAGCGATAATAGCGATTGAAATCGCTAGAATCACTCATGTTCTATCTCAGCGATTGTATAGCTACGGGAGTTTCGCGACAGGAGCGATGAGAGCGATGAATGGAAAACTGGGATAGAAATCAGATTGAATGCAAATCACTGCAACGTGGACTAGCTCTTCCACGTGTTTTTTTTAAGAAAAAGGCGTCGCAGTCAGCAGGCCCGTAGGCAGGATTTTTGTCGGGGGACGCAAATTTTGTAAACTTGGACTCTTAAAAGCCAAATTTATGGGACAAACACACTTATGGCTGTTTTTTTAGTCGTTTCGATTTACGGTAGCACCAACAGTAACGATAAACCAATTCGGGCTTCCTCATCGTTTTCTTAAACCTCCAAATGCGAACCTTTTCGGGTACGTGGGGGGGGGTGCCTACGCACCCCGCACCCACCCCCCCTTGCCTACGGGCCTGATTCAGCAATGGTAAATACAAAGCTTTTTCTCGAAGAGGTACAAAAGTTTCAGTGTCTTTATAATAATTTTTTGAAGATTATAAAGATAAAAATGTTAAAATTAATTGCTGGAAAAAGATCGGACAAAGTTCGAAATTACTCCGGAGGAAGCAGAAAAACAGTTAAAGAATTTGACGTATGGTCGTCACCTCAAAAACTTTAAAAAAGTTTTATAAAGCCCGCGAGCAGCGTGTTTTCTAGTTCCAGACCACCTCGGTTGTTAGCCATTTCACTCACGACCGTAACGATTATATGGAAACCTAAGAATCGCTCCAATCGCACCAGTCGCATATTTTGTCGCGATTGTAGCGACGGAAGCGATTATATGGAAATCGGGCTATAGAGAACCATTATTTCCTAAACTTCGTAACGGAGATCATTTGCAGGTCATTTTATGGGTTTTTGACAACTGGCTCAAAAGTTAAAATAAGTAACACCAACCATTTCTATTCTTCAAGACAAGTAAAATAAATGGTCATTTTGAACAAATAAGACAACTGCTTGAAAAGCTTAACGCTTAAATGAATTTTTACAAATCATCAGTCTTTAACGAGATGAGGTTAACAAGACCAAGTCCAGCGAGTCCCTCAAATCTTAAAAAATCAAGGAGCGAAATACGCTGTCGCTCTCAAACAAGATTTACAAGAAAACCGAAACTTCTTTAACTTTTAATTGACTGATTTCCAGAATGATACAGGCAAGTGTTAATTTTATAGTTTTAAAACAGAATGCAGCAAGTTTAAAGCGTATCCATAATACGGCCCACTTGCCATGAACAAATGCTTTGAGTCGAGGCTGGTAAGGCAGAAGTACAGCAAATGTACGAGAACTTGAAAACCAACCTCGACTTGAAGTTATTGTTTATGGTCACTGGGGCGTATTATGCGTACGGTCAATGTAAGATAACCTAACCCTCGTTATTTCGTCAATAGTTTGTAGTCTACGGCTGTTACTTCTTTCTGATTGGCTCCGTGTTCCTGGCAAGAGCTGTGTATTGTATGACAAGACAGGGGTGGAGAGTGTGTTGGCACAGGCGATATCAGCCAGAAGAGATGCACACACTAACTCAGCGGATCAGCGTGCCTGATATGGTCGACAGTACACAGGACTCCCATCCCACCACTTAAACACTGGGTGCAGTTCCCGCTATCTTTATCGATCAAGCCGATAGTAACATTGATCAACAGTACCGAGAGGGTGCATAATGCTGTTATTTAGGTCTTTATTTTGAATTGCATAAAGTAAAACAAAAACATTCGGGGCCAGGATGCGGAAAAAATTCCAAATAACGCAGAAATTTGAGAGCATATTATGCGGAAGAAGCAGTCAACCACACAGAAAATATAGCAAACTGCACGGAAATTTAAGTAACTAAAAATTGTTCCTAAAGGAATTTAATCTCTGTAAACAATAAGATAATCTTGTCTACAAGCCGTTTGTTTATCAGGCTGATAGGCAGGAATTTTGTTGGGGAGGTGCAAATTTCGTAAATTTGGAATCTTGAAAGCCAAATTTATGGGACAAACACACTTATGGCTTTTTTTTTTAAAGTCTTTTCGATTTACGGTATCGCCAACTGTTACGATAAACCTATTCGGGCTTCTTCATCGTCTTATTAAACCTCCAAATGCGGAACTTTTTGGGTCCGTGGGGGGTGGTACGTATGTTACAATTTTTGAAATGTCCGACCTACTTAGACCGCTTTTGCATACTTAGTTAGGAGGCGTCGGCAAATCAAAAACAAAATTTAAGTAACGTTCAATGGACGTTATCCTGAAACTCCCTCCCCCTCCCCCTCCCCCCATAACGTCCATTCCATACTTTGTCATTTTCTTAAGTTGCATTTATATACAACAATTCGTTGTTAGAGCGCTAAAAAAAATGAAAAACATAAACCAGTGTATACTACGCGTGCTTGAAAATTTAGCTGCTACCAGCAGATCCGAAAGAGCCTTTGAGTCGTACAACGGAGACATTTTATGATGAGATGCGTGTGCGTGCGCAAGTTACAGCCAAAACAGGTATTCGCGACCTATTGTTTTGCTCCGTTTTATTGGTTTCGTTTATTTATTTATATAACATAATTCGCACGGGTTTCCCATCACGCGAATAGTGTAGTAATAAATTAAAAAGGTGCAGTTACAAGTGCAAGTGTAAATAAATTAAATAAAAGCGAAATAAAAGTGAGATTAATCAACAACTTCGGTGTAGGGGTGTTTATATTTCTCAAATGATTTGAGTGAATAACGAAATCCCCAGGGTGGCGTCGCAATGTTTACAGTTCTACCCTGCCTGGATTGTCCAGGGATTGCTAGCCAGACCGTCCCTTTCTCAGTACCTATGTTTTAGGGACAGACCGTCACAAAACGTACAGGGTGAAGGGGGAGGGGGGGGGGGCGGAGAACAAAATGAAACTGCAAGGGAAAATAAAATGGGAAAAATCATGCACGCAAAGTAACCCTAAAAACATTCATGCACTGCCCTAATAAAGTTCATACAAGGGAAACAAACGCTTGTGCTGCATTCAGACTTTTCATAAGCCTGAAGAAGACAAAAGTCATGCACCAAGGCACTGGAACCGCTCCAACTATCTAACTATTTCTAACTCTAACTATCCACGACTTCACCCTGGAAGTAGTCCCTCAGTTTTCCTATCTTGGTTCAGCCATCCCTGCCAATGGATCTCTGGATGCAGAACTCGGGAAAAGGATTGGAAAAGCAGTAACAACAATGACGAAGCTTTCCTCCCGTGTGTGGGAAAATAAGAAGCTTACTACCCAGACCAAGACTGCCGTATATCGTGCCTGTGTCTTGAGCACTCTGCTCTATGGAAGCGAATCATGAACTCTGCTCTATGGAAGCGAATCACGAACGCGGATTGGGAAAAGCGCTTACAAAAAAAATGCGTAGCTCAAAACTTCCCCACCCAACCATGAAATTTCTATTGGTGCGTTCATTTTTTGCCTTAATTCTCTTCATTCATTAGCGTGTTTTACATGGAATTAGTTGCAACGACTAAGTACATTTCTAAATAACATCTCCCCCGTTTTTCGTAGTGATTCAAACTTTTTAGTAGCTTTGTTGTTAAGAATGTTTCAGAAAATAAGCCCCATTTCAATTCAAAACCTTTTTCAGAGTAGTTTTTTTGACATCTATGAAATGTTCAGTAAAATATTTACGCTCAACTCATTGCTTAAAACTTGAGAGAGTAGGTAATGTCTTTTTACGACAATTCCACAGATGAAATTTGCATACTACTGTAAAGTACTTACGCTCAACTCATTGCTTAAAACTTGAGAGAGTATCGGACTCGTTTAGCGAAAGCTATTTCCGATAACCAGCACTGCATTTAATTTATAAATATTTTTTTTATGTGTGTACGTCTTGTAATCAGTGCGAATAAAGTTGTTGTTGTTGTACTTCAGTATTTTTTGTCTGTAAAAACAATTCCTAATATCACATTTTGCAGTGATAATTTGATTTCTAACTTTGAGCCAATGCTTTTCAAATTCTGTCCAAAAATACTTTGAATGCGTGCACAGATGAAACAATGATCAAACTCGTTTTTCACGACACTCTCCACATCATTTGGTATATCAGTGGTGCGAAAAACAAAGTTCTCGAGATGCGGCAACATTTTGGGCTTTACGAAAGCAAACTATCGCAAAGCGATATGAGGTCAATGCGCGCCTACTTGCCGGTTAATCGTGGTTACCTCCCCGAGAACATTGCTCTGGTTTGTTCTATGCTGATTTTTTTTTTTTGGGGGGGGGAGTAAGACATCTTAAATCTTGCAAAGCCCAAAATTGTTAGCGCTTGTTCGCGAAGTGTTCCTAGCCAATTAAGTGCTTGACCCAGGCCTTATTAAGTCAGTTGGATGCGCCAAAAATATAAAAAGGCATTAGAGTCTTGTGCAAAAAATGATGGGATGGAAGTTGACATTGGGGAAGTGGGGAAAGCAGTTAATACATAAATGGACGCTTTGAAACATTTTTACTCTCTCATGTTCAGATACGCTTTGTTCAACGTTTAAGACAAAACAGGTGTAAATGTATAATACCAAGCAACTATTAAAAGACAAATCTATAAGAATTGGGATTTTTTGCTGGTGACAATGGTAACGTGACTGGTCACGCAATCCGCGGTATCGTACTTCGTTTACTCACTGTCGCCGTTCAACAAATCGGATCCAACGTGAGCTGGAATGTTTTCCTTTGGCTTTTTGGCCTACTTTATCTCAGGTAACGCACTACAAAGCTGATTTATTTGTGAAGATCGGAGCAAGAACTATTTCTTATGTCATTCTGATTTCGCAGTCGCGGGAAAACAGACGCCGTTCTCCACTCTGCGATATCTCAAGAGGATACATTACCTACATGTATTGAGCGGCCTCTCTTTTTCAGGATAAGTTGGTTTTCATTAAAGCAGGTTCATATTTAGAGATTTTTGTCATTTTTTACCTGCAACCAGCTTAGTTAAACGCTTAAAGTTAGCGTGACTTGCACGTATCAATTGACCCGAGATTCAGTAGCAGTTGGCGGGTTCAAAATAACCTCAAAATAATCGATGTATGTTTGGAGCGTCCGCAAAAAAACCAGGGCCCGGTTGCACGAAGAGTGGATAACTATATCCAGTGGATAAGTCACTATCCAGTGGATAAAATTGGCGCGTTCTTTATTTTGATTGGATAACAAGCAAATTTTGCCTATTGAATAGGGACTTCTATGCGCTGGATAAAGTTATCCACTCTTCGTACAACCGGGCCCAGACTAATTTCCAGATAGAGTTCAATTACTATACCTTTTTGGGTAGAAACCGAAGTTTCGGAAGGATTGAAGAACTCCCCCATAAAGAAAGTTTGATTTTCGTTTTAGCGGAAACTATTGTGTTTACAAGCATTATTCAAGTATCAGAATTTTGTTCGTTCGCCAACATTTTTTTCTTACAATTAAGAAATCTGCCGTTTTTAAATTGTTAGATATCTGTTTTTTTGTGTTTTAAGTGGGAAATTGCCAGTATATTCGCTCGTTTATCAAAGTCATCTTAATTCTGCGACTGGACTGTTTTCCCTTGTTCGCAGCTAATTTTAGGACCGCAGACGGTTAAAATCGAAAATCTCAAAGAATTTCCAAACATGGTCGTATTTTGAAGTTTCAACCCCAGCAATGTTACAAACTCGTTAAAAACTTATTATAAACAAAAAATGAGGGTAGGTTAGGTTTCGAGCAGTAGCCGCGGTTTCCTCGATCAATTTTTCCATACACTCGATCTTGAGCCAGCTCAAATTCCTTTAGGGCCTATAAATTTCTTTTGCGGTCATATGAGTGTTTTGGGACGAATGAGTTTGTGTTTTGGCCAAAATTTGTCTCTATTCACCCCACCCTCCCGAGAGAAATGCGCGTTTTTGACCGATATTTCGCCCACAGTTGCTACGCAACCGCCACTGTGACGTCACCGAAACGCACCAAGATTAAACGGGCCAACCCAGTTGCTTTATACAAGAAACTCGATGTGAGCGGCGAAGCTGCTGTTTGAGCGCAAGGCCACCTTGACTAAGTATGCAAAAACGGCCTATTTTCGGGTTTCAAGCAAAGTGACTTTTTTTATTCAGAAACAGACGCTGCTCACGATGCTGCTTTTAGAATTGGGCTGCGACGCGGATTTGTAAAGACATGAGCGTTTGTATCTGGGCAAATTGACCCATACCTCCAAAGAGAAAAAACGAGTTTTGTTTACAAAACGCACCTAAATTCAACAAGCCAATCCAGAAGCTTCATATCAGTGACTTAGTGTGAGCAGTGAGGTTGCTGTTGGAACACTAGGGCACATTAACTAAGTATGCAAAAACTGCCTATTTCGAGGTTTCCAGCAAAGGGGGAACCCTTTGCAAAGTAGGTCTGAAATCTCAAATTTAGTTTCGCCTTAAAATATGACGTTTTATTCAGAATGAGTCTGTATTTTAGCAAACGAGTCGGTATTTGAGCAAACGAGTCGGTATTTGATGAAAGAGTCTGTATTTGAGCCAATTAGTATGTATTATGCAAAGTAGTCTGTATTTGGGCAAATTGGTCTGTATCTGCGCAAATTGGGTTTGTGTTAGGGAAGTTCAAACTGCTTTAGGACCTGTGAATCTGTTTTGATGGTCATAAAAGGCTGTATTTGGACGAAAGAGAACTGGCCTCTATTTACCCCTCTCTACCAAGAGAAAAAGCGCGTCTATGACCGATGTTTCGACCATAGTTACTGGGCAACCGCCATTGTGACGTCACCGAAAAGCACCTAGACTCAAAGAACCAATGCAGCAGCTTCATATAAGTGACTCAGTGTGAGCAGTGAAGTTGCTGGTGTGAGCACTAGAGCACAATAACTAAGCAGGCAAAAACGGCCTGTGTCGAGGTTTCCAGCAATGGCGCGACTTTTTGCAAAGTAGGTCTAAAATCTGAAAGATTTAGTTCCTTAAAATCTGACGTTTTATGCAGAATGAATCTGTGTTTGAGTAAACGACTCGGTATTTGAGCAAACGAGTCTGTATTTGGACGAACGAGTCCGTATTTGGGCAAGAATTGGCCTCTAAATACCCCTCCTTCCACAAGAGAAAAAGTGCATATTTAAACAATAATCCGCCCATAGTTGCTAGGCAACCGACATTGTGACGTCATCAAAACGAACCCAGATTCAAAGAGCCAATCAATATAAGTGACTCAATCTCAGCAGTGAAGTTCCTGTTGAAACACTAGGGCAAATTAACTACGTA
>JAOBYE010607076.1:0-12257 GCA_025403585.1 Parazoanthus swiftii
CCGGGTTTTAGTAATTCCGGGTTTTAGTAATTCCGGGTTTTAGTAATTCCGGGTTTTAGTAATTCCGGGTTTTAGTAGTTCCGGGTTTTAGTAATTCCGGCGTTCCGGCGTTCCGGGCGTTCCGGGTTTTAGTAGATGCCGAGAGCACATAAGAGTTGATGAAGAACGCATGAGATGTGGCGGCCAAGTGAGAGTGAGAGTTTGGACTTTCATCCTCCCTCATCCTCTCTTATGCTCGTTTGGCATCGGATTTATAGAAAATATGTTAGTTTGTATTAAAACAGTGAAGCAATTTATGCAATACAAATGAAAACAAGTCCAAAATAACACAGTAGCAGTAACCGATGTGGTTGGGTTGGAGTGCTGGCGAGTATACGGGCGGGCAATTTTTCCACCGAAAGTGTTTGTACATCAGATATTTGTCCGGGTTTCAGTGCGTTAAAATATATCTAGTCTCCTTGCATCAAGTTTGGTCGGTCCCTCCAGGTATCCATTATTCAACAGGAATGACTGCAGCTCGGTCAACAAAGCTTAAAGACTTTAATATGAAACTATAAATTTGATGCAGTTGACCCGATAAGATAAGAAAAGAAAAGAAAAGAAAAGATAAGATAAGATAAGATAAGATAGTGATAAGTTCTTATATAATGCAAAAACGTCCAGTCGTTAAAGCTGCTTTGAGATATGTACCTTTCTGACCGTGTAAACCAGCTGCTCCTTTGGCTCCAGGCTCACCGTCCAGCCCGGCAGGGCCCTGGTCACCAACTGGCCCTGGATTACCTCTCAACCCAGGCTTCCCTAGTTTTCCCTCCATTCCCTTGTCTCCTTTTGTTCCTACACCAATTTCACCTTTCGCTCCTGTCAAACCGCGTTCACCCTTCTGTCCATCATTGCCTAAGAAGGAAATAGAAATTGTAGCTAGGCTAAACATAAGCACAACAAAATAAAACTAATACTCGTATTCTGCAAATTGTTTCTTTTATGTTATCACTCTATTCTTGTGAAGTGCGTTGGTTCTTTGAAGTCTTGAGGTAGCATTTCTGGAGACCAGACCAACGACCTCATGTCCTTTTCATCAGTCAGTGTGGAAATTCAAAGGATCCGGCAGAATATAGTTCATTTTGACCCACCTTCTACCTGACGTCTTTGTTAAATTTTTTTTTACATTTAGATAGATAGATAGATAGAAAGATAGATAGATAGATAGATAGATAGACAGACAGACAGACACACACACACAGATAGATAGATAGATAGATAGATAGACAGATAGACAGATAGACAGATAGAGAGATAGATAGATAGATAGATAGATAGATAGATAGATAGATAGATAGATAGATAGACAGACAGATAGACACACAGACAAGCAGACAGAGTAAAGACAGTAAAAGTACAAAACTACAGTTTATCATTTTAACTAAACTAAGTGCTTGATAAATATTGTTGCTGCTGTTGTTGTTAAACCAGACCTTTGTTTCCATGGCGACCGTCCAGCCCAGGCTGTCCCTGGATTCCTTGTTCTCCGGGCGGACCTATGTCTCCCTTCTCGCCTCTATCACCTGGGGTTCCTTGGGCACCAGATCTACCAGGGTCTCCCGGCTGGCCCATTGTTCCTTTGTCTCCTTTTAGCCCTCTTGAGCCAGCACTACCTTGGTGGCCTTTTGTGCCGTTAATTCCTGGTCGTCCCATGTCGCCTTTCGGCCCTCGAACTCCCGGGCTTCCCTGCGTACCCACGGGCCCTTGAGAACCAGTCAGCCCACGCTGGCCAGGGTCCCCTTGGGGACCGATTTCTCCTCGTGGACCTTGATTTCCTGAAAAAAGCGACTTCATTTAAATCAGGACGTAATAAAAGCGATTTTTAAGCTTTCTTGCCTCTTCGTTTTTAATGTTAATACTTATCACTTTTTCCAATATTTGAATGAATACTGTGCACTGTGTATTGTGTACCGTGTACTGATTGTCGTTTCCTGTGTCCTATGTTATTAATTAATTAACTTTCAAATACAGCAACCCCTCCCAAGGAGAATTTTCAGATGGGCGATTGTCAGCAAAACAATACAAAAGACAAAAATAACAAAGAAAGACAAGCTAGAGCAGGTTAACAGGAGCGTGGTTTAAAGCAGAGATGCGAAATTGTTCAGCAGTGTTACAGTTGATAAATACATGAAAAGGTAGACTGTTCCACTAAGATATAGTTTGCGGGAAGAAGGACAGGCGATGTGAGGTGGTTTGACAAGGTAGAGGTAAGAAAGAATGTTCGTGCATCTGTCTTGATCCTCACGGTGGGATGCCTATCTGATCACTGTGGCACGTTGGTATGATTCCGTGGGCGATCGTGACTAGTAAAGTCAGTCGTGAGTCTACACGCCTCTGTTCTAGGGATCGTCAACCAAGTTCCTGAAGCATGCTGGTCACTTTTACTCTACGATCGAGTTCCCTGTCGTCCATCTCGCTGCCGTTCGCTGGACCATTTCAATTTTGTGGCTTCCATTGTTCTCAACAGCACTTCTAGGGTCCCAGATAGTGGCAGTCTGACTCGATTAGTCTATAAACTATTTTCAGACTGCCAGTATCATTTATTCTTTTTGTCTTAATTTATAATTCATATGTAAAAATACAAGATACAAAATAAAATTTGTTGTTGTTGTTGTTATTGCAATAACCACTCCGAACTGATTCACGTTAAACTGTTTTCATGTATTTGTGGGTAAACATAGAGATACATTGTTCAAAATGGCGCGCTTACAACAAGTTATGGCCAGAACACGTGTGTCTAATAATATGCGTGCGCATAGACATAGGCATCCCAAAGTAACTGTAACAGTTCGCAGGGAGACCATAACAGATGTGCACCAAGTCCCATGAACCGTGTGCTGTATACCGTGCACTGTGTACTGTGTGTATTTTTTACTGTGTATCGTGTACGGTCTTCTATGTACTGTGTACTGAAGTCTGTCCTCTGTGTACCGTCTGTTGTGCACCGTGAACTGTGTCTTGTGTGTAATGTGTACTGTGTACTGTAGACTGTGTCCCGTGTAATGTATTCGGTTTACCGCTTACCGCGTTTTTTGTACCGTGTGCTGTTTACCGTGTACCGCGCTGACTTAACCACTGCTCCTTACCTTTACTTCCCGGTGGTCCTGTGTCCCCAAGTTTACCTTCATCTCCCTTTTCCCCTCTTTCCCCATCTGCTCCATTGGTACCCTTCATTCCAGGTTTGCCTTCTGCTCCTGGTGGACCCTCGTCGCCCTTTGGTCCCCGGGGGCCTCTTTCACCGGAGTCACCTTTGCCTCCCTTTTCACCAACAGGACCTAAAATCGATGCCCCGGGATTCCCTTTATCTCCTTTTGCGCCACCATCTCCAGACTGTCCTTTAATTCCACGGATCCCTTGAGGACCGATTGGCCCTTGATTTCCTTTGTCCCCTTTCAGACCCCGTTCGCCAGTCGAACCAACAGAACCTTTTTCTCCAGGGGGGCCAGACGTTCCTTGCCCAATATCACCCTTAAAACCCCTCAGGCCTGTCTCACCGCGGCTACCCTTTAAACCAGGTTTCCCGGGAGGTCCGACTTTACCTGCAGGACCTGAAATACCGGAGTTTCCTTTATCTCCAGACTGTCCTTTTAGTCCACGGATCCCTTGAGGACCTATGGGCCCACGATCTCCTTTGTCTCCCAAAGGACCCCTATCTCCAGGCAATCCTTTTATTCCAGGGACCCCTCGAGGGCCGACGACCCCTCGATCTCCTTTGTCTCCTTTAGGACCCCTATCTCCATCCAATCCCTTCGTACCGGGAGGTCCGACATTACCAGCAGGGCCTAAAGTGCCGAGGTTCCCCTTATCTCCTTTCAAGCCATTCTCTCCAGGCAATCCTTTTATTCCACGAATCCCTTGAGGACCGATGGGCCCAGGAACTCCAATGTCTCCTTTCGGACCCCTGCCGCCACTCGAACCGACAGAACCTTTCTCTCCAGGTGGGCCAGGTATTCCTTCGCCGACATCCCCTTAAAGTTGACATCGTTACAACAATGTTGAGTTGTTTGATCCTTTTTTTAAAAAACAGTACCATTTACAGTACAGCTACCGTAAAACAAACATTTACTCTGTCAATAAACGCACACAAAAAATAGAGAGTTGTTTATATTCCTGTATACTTAACAAACTAACGCCCGACAAAAGGAATGAAAGGTTGTAAAAGTTATGTATTAATTTGACATCTTAACATTTTCGACCAAGAGTCACTGGTCATTGTTCTTTTAGACAACCTCTCGAAATGACATTTCAAAATCTTTTAAGGGATAATTTAAGTATTTTAACAGTGAAACGCATGCATAGAAAGTAGACTCAATAAATCGAAAAGGTAACCATTTCACAGAAATGTCACGTTTAATTGGTATGAAGCAAAATTTTAAACAGTTATATCAATTCGAAAAGAAACATTAAATTTGTGAAAAAGCAATCACAACATCAAAACATCAAGAGTCGGAATTGAAATATTCGCACAACTAAGAAACGTTTAGCAAGATATTTGGAACCTGTTAATAACGAATTAAACTTTCAGCTATTTCTCAGCAAGGTAATTCACAAACTAGTGTTCACAGAACACTGTGGAACTCGTATTAAATGCACTAACAAACTAAAAGACATTCTTGTCAAATTGAGACAAAAATATATAACCGCCTTTAGATGTTTTTTCTTTTCGGATCTACACATAAACTCAGTTGTAACAAATCACAATTACTTAAACTTGTTTCTCCTAATATTATACCGCGTTCATACCAAACAGCAACCATGATTATTTTAAACTTGTTCGACTGAAATATGTTGGTACTGTTACGTGTTGGTAGGTTTTCACGCGTTGTAAAAGAAGCATTTGGACGTTGTAACGGTAAAGCAATTTGCCCTTTACAGGTTTTAAGTCAGTCTGTTTTTTTAAAAATGTCAAAATGTGTTTCAATCATGATTAGGTGAAACCTGTTCAGCGAGCAGTTTGAAAGCGGCATTAATTTATAGATTAGTAGTCACCCTGTTTCTTAATTTGTAAATTTTTCGCTTTGGCAATGTTTTATAAGAACTCGTATCATCAAAACATATTTGACTTGCTTACCTTTAACACCCCTCGGGCCTTCTTCACCACGCTCACCCTTCAGTCCCGGATCCCCGTGTGGCCCGACATTACCCATAGCGCCTTCTGGTCCCCTATTTCCCTGAGGACCTTCGTCACCTTTCACCCCTTGCTCTCCAGGTCTTCCCGTTCTCCCTTGTTCTCCCTTTTGGCCCCGTTGACCCACAGAACCTGTTTGTCCTCGAGGTCCCTCTTTACCAGGCTCCCCTTTGTCACCTATCGGTCCTCGTTCACCGGTTTGTCCTTGTTCACCCTTGTGACCCTGGACACCAGGCTGACCGGGAGTCCCCTGGTCCCCCTGTGGTCCCCTGCCTCCTATCACTCCCTTTTGCCCTCTGTCTCCTTGTGCTCCTTTCGGTCCTTGAGGTCCTGCATCTCCCTTCATTCCGTGGTTTCCCTGTGGCCCTTGTTCGCCTTGGACACCCTGTGGTCCACTTAATCCCGTGCTTCCACTGTCACCTTTTACACCTATATTTCCTTTGTCTCCTTTGACCCCTGGTTCTCCAACGACACCCCTAGCACCTCGGGGTCCAATTGTACCTGTGCGGCCTGTTTGACCCTTTTCTCCGTCTGCACCTTGAGGTCCCACGTTTCCTTTCTCTCCCTTGAGACCTGACGGACCTTGGCCGCCTTTGGGACCAATATCACCTGCGGGTCGAGAAGAAACATTACTCGGGCCGGTTGGCACTGAGTCTAGGTTTTTCTCTGTTTATTTTTATTTTTTGGACTAGGAGACTGTTTTAATAAGACGGTGTTTACATGGTACTGGATCGAGTTCATTCCGGTACGACCTCATCCCGGTTCCATGCTGAGTCTCTATATTCGCTTACACGATACCTTCTAAAATATCACTCCGGTACGACTCATTCAGGAATAAGTTTATCCCGATTGTCACAGCGGATCGACATGTTCGTTCCGGAATGAAATCTTGTCGTACGTTCCACAAGTATCATGTAAAGCTGGTACGAGCTCATTCCAGTACGGAATTAGGTAAGTGGATTGGTTGGGCTGATCAGCTGACCCAAATTTTCGATCCGCCGATGTTTTAACCGCACTTTAATTCCAGCATTAGAACAACTATGTAAAGGTGGAATGAAAAGTGTGTGTCGTACAGTAATGACATTCAATCCGGTATCATGTAAACACAATCTGTTTTTTTTAAGCCGTCAGTAAGGCCAAATCACACAACTCACTAAAATGTACATACACTACAGGCTCTAAACACGAGTCGTTTCGCTCCGATTAGGTGAGTCAGGTGCTTATATGGAAAATGAGAGAAGCGTTAAAGATATATCATGTAAAAGACTTTTAAATTGCCTTAATATGGGACTATTTCTTATCTATTTTGACTGATTTTCATAGCAAACATACCCAAACGTGTTATGTAGCTGAACATAACCGTTTTCAAGTCACGTGACAAGTCAAAACAGTAAAATTAGTTTCATGCAATTGCACTGGTTCAGTAGACAAACAAAAAGGCAGCAAGGTTTGCCGAGTGCATCTAAACCTAATTCAAATTTTAGAAGACAAAGCGTCCAATAGCGTCCAATAAAAACACAAACAACTGGCTTTAAGTGTGGACGTCTTAGGAAAATCATTCTGAAAATGATGACAACAAGAAAAATTACAAGAAATTGGTTAATTCTTGCACATTAAAAATACAATCTATGGTTGCTCAGTGAGAACCAAAGTTGGTCGTTTTGTAAGAAAACGTTTATTCTGACTTGAGTTCAAACAAAACGGCATAAATCAATCTAAGTACCCTCCTGGAAAGCGTTTGTTGGTTTATCACTATTTGCTGTCGCGTATTTGAAAAAACTCATTTTTATTACATTTAGTGTTAGATTCTTTTACATGCAGTGTTGATCAGTGTATCACATTTAGCGTTAAAGTGTATTGCATTCACGGTTGGTAAGTTTGTTACATTTGGCGTTAATTTTTTTTACATTTAGGGATATTATTACATTTAGCGTTGTTATTACATTTAGTGGTGATACAAAAGCAACCCATCTTGGCTACATTTATGAACTGAGTTGGATGTTGGGAACAGCTTTGAATGTCTACAGACACAGAGTTTTGCACTAAATAACAAGGACACTTTTAAGGGCGTTTGAGGCCGAGATTCTGAGAAAAAAATGAGAACTTTCAGCTTCTGCTCAAAAACAGTCGTTCTTAAAATTTAAGAACGTATATCATATATATGTACAGTATTCACGAGGTAAATCTCACCTTTTGATCCAGTCTCACCAATTTCTCCTCTCGGTCCATTTTCTCCCCTCGGCCCTCTGGTCCCCAGGTCCCCCTTCTTCCCAGGCTCCCCTTTTGGGCCTTTCTTTCCTTCTTTGCCGTTGGGTCCTACTTGGCCCGGTTCACCTGGGCTCCCCTTTCCCCCTGGTTCACCCGTTAGGCCTGGTCTCCCTGGTCGTCCGGGTAGACCACGGATTCCTGGGTTTCCCGTGCCGCTAGGACCACGTGGCCCCATTTGTCCAGGAGTTCCTTGAACGCCCTTTGGTCCGGGGGACCCTTTGGGACATTTTATGCATATGTCGTTTATCTTAAACTTGGTCAATCGCAATATGTTGTCAGCATTGCGTTTTGTTCTTGAAAGTGTTGTGATCTTGTTTAGTAAGTCACCTAAAACAGAGCATAATTTTCTGTCAGCGAGAACATTGCTTGAGATATTGATATTGGACAGTAAAGAGCGGTTAGGACTCGATTACAACACTCAAACTGACAACTGCACCCTGACCCCAACCCTAATCATAACCCTAACCCTAATACTAACCCCAACCGCTAAACTATCCCTAACTAGAAAATTTTCAATGAAAGCAGAAGTTAAAAAATGCTATTGTCAGTTTGAGAGTTGTGGATGAGCCCTAACCGTAAAGAGCTTTGTTCCTGTGTATTGAAAAGTTCAACCACAGAGATTTTGCTACGGGCCATCTGGCTAGAGCTCACGAGGCAATACATTTGTTAAAATTTAATATGAATTCATACCACTCTCATTGTTTATGATGTGTACATAGCGGTAGGTTCGAAACAACGAGTTTGTCTGTTTGTTGCGTCTCAAGTTATGCCGCAATGTCAAGACTGTTTTCTAATGGCTTCCACTTGTTTTCTTTTTTGTTATTATTTACCATTGACTTTTATAAAACACCAAATGAACGTCATAACACACTGCGGCCAGACGTTAGCCGATGTTTCAACAACTGTTCAGATTATCAATAGTTGTTAGCTCTCACTACAACGTCCGATTTTATGGCAGTTTGATAGGGCATAAAATATACCCCATTTGTAGCTTTCACTGCATTTTACTCAAGAACAACAGACGGCACATTACCTAACTGGCACCTTACCGTATACCGGGTACACTTTTAGTTTTATCTTGACATTGTACAAGTTGAACAACAATTGGAAAGAAAATATGAACCAGCTTACATCAGATTGTCTAAAACTAGTTAAATATTCCCAGGTTTTCTCAGACTCGGGGCAATTTCCTGAACGTAATACATTTCACATATTTACTGGGAAAAAAACTTTGGGGGGCACGGCCCCTCCCCTTGCTACGGCCCTGAGCTTACATAAGGTGGGACGCAACCCCATGCAACCTCGTCCCCAGGGTCTTCTGGGTATTTTTCAAAATGGCAGTTGCTCCACAGAAGACCCTGGCAAATAGCAGATCACGCGATCTAACTTATTTGGAGGTCTTCATAAATTCAAAATGGCGACCAAGTCAGAAATCTTTGGAGCTTTGTGACTGTTAATCGTAGACATCAGCCTTGTAAAACATACAGTGGGACACGAAATGTCAACAGTACGGTAAGGTGATCTGATGTACACTCTAACAATTCTTTTTAAACTATTTTAGAGCACTACACACTGCAATATTAAGAACTGATTCTATTCTTGCTCTAAGCAGTAGCAGGCGTCGCTAGTTATTTATATTGAATATTGTATTAAGAATGTATACGGGATACAGCCGGTGTTTCCCGAAATTCGATGTTAGTCTAAGCTAGGGGCTCTGTTTACCTTCAAACGCTTGCGCGCGACCGATAAACCCCAGATAGATTCGATGCCCCTGTAAGTGTCAGTGTTCTGAATTGCCGCATTCTGGATCAAATTGAAATTAATATAACTTTAGGGTTTTAATTAAATTCAAGCATTATTTCGAAGGCCTTGGCCATAGGATATTCTCCAGGATATGGCTTTCCTGGCTTTTACTGGAAACCCGCATTTCCTTTCTCAGCTTCTGTTAGTGTTACAGCAAAATTCACACTGTTTTGCTAGCTTGTCGGGGATTAAATATGACTTTCTTCTGCTTGGAGTTTGCAGCAGAAGATAGATTTCCTTGGTGTTTAAATAAATGCAAAGGGAATTAACATTATTTTCCACACTAAAATTACATTGAATGTTTATAGTTAAACTAGAATTGCAATTATTTTTTTTTTAGGAAAAGGACCTAAATGTTTGAAAATTTCTTTTACAAAAAAACCAGTCGAGGGTTTGAAAGCTTAAGCAAAAACAGAGCACATAAAATTGTTATGTCAAACAAACTGAAGGCTATACAGTAAGCTTTTGGTAGGTGACCAGTTTCTGATTTGTTTTAGTAGCACTTCGAGGTTTAAGTAGTGTGAACAGTGGGACCTCCTTTATAGTGTGTTTTACCTGGACTTGTTTAGTTTTCTTATTAAACAAAGTTCAAGTGTAACAGTAAATATTTTTGTAAACTTATCAGGCAGGTTCCCAAATGTTATATATTTTTTATTCTTTGGAGCTACAGGCCATCTTTTAATGTTTTCGAAATTCAAAATTGGTACCAGGTGAAGGAGTACTTGTTGTGAAAAAAAATGGAAAAAAATAGGGACATTTGCTAAATTTTTTTAAAAAGTTCTTGTAAACTTTAATATCGAGTTGTCTTGTGTGACGCAGGTTTAATATTATTATGCCCATGAACAGGACACAATCTGTCTGTCCCCAAATATCTAAATTTACGTTAACAAAATCTGAGTTTTATTATGGAGAAAATAATTAATTGGACAAATTGTCAACTGATCAGATTATTTTAGCATCCTGAAAGGCATTGGATGGATAAAAAACAGCGTAACGCTTTACTATATTACTTTAAAAGCAGCATCTAAAAACAATGAAATGCATAAAACAATACAGTTTGTGATTGGGCAAAGAGTTGAAGCAGTTCAGGGTAATATTGTGCTGCATCTATCAAGGGTAACATTTTATCAAGTATTTAAAAACCTCAAAAATTAGACCTGATTGTGATTGCAAACGAATAGAAAAAAAATGCACAGAGTAATGATATAGAATTTAAGGTGAAGGGACCCATGGGGAACGTCTAACTGCTCTGCAAATGCTTGTCTTGGGATTTTAAATAAATTCAATTATTGTTGACACTATTTGATTTATATATTTCCAATAACTTATTTTTAGGTAACAGCTGGAGACAAGACATCTTGATATAGAAATGCACGATTACAAGAGAGGCTTAAATGTTCAAACCTGTCTTTTTTTTAAATAAATTGTAAAAAAAAGTTTAATGTCATTGTGGCAAGTTTAAAACAGGTTACCGTACTACCAAGTCCAACTGGCAGACTACTACCGATAATAAAAGATTATAGAACACCACTCCGTCCATCAGAAAATGTACAGTCATGTATTTCGCCTCTCCTACCCATTTCTGTTTTAATATAGAAACTTCACCCATACCCCACCTATCCCTGTCCTATTGATAATTATAGTACTTTCCTTGTATCATCCCTTTTCTCCCTAAATGTTGCTACATTCTAGTACTAGCCATACCCCACCCTCTTGCCCATTTTATACTATGTAAATGGCACTACCCTGTCTTTTTCCTTGCCTCCCTCCGTTAAAGAATTGCACACTAAAATTTACTGGTGGTAATTGATGTCAGGAACAAGTCAGTGGTAAGTTGAGTCTAATATTAATCAGACTCCCCCCTGTCTCAAGTTTAAAATAGTTTCAGTTTGAAAGAAATGAAAGACTGTTAATCTCTACACTAAAGGCCTTGGCTGATATAAGTTGATAAGGAGTGTTGAGGGTCTAAAAATGGGGGAAGCTTATATCCAGGGGTTTAAAAGCAATATAAAAATCATTTTAAATTGAGCAGAAAATATCCTGAGGAATTGATTAAAATTTAACATACAGCGCTACTATAAAATAATTTTTCATGAGTCACAACAAGAAATACACTTTGACAGAAATGCTTGTAATGCTCAATTGGTATCTAAAGAATGTTGTTCCAACAAAAACAACCCAATTATCTTTATTTATTACACCCACACAAGCTCATAGATGAAATGTATATTAAGTATCTTGGTAGTCCACCACTTACATGTAGAATGTCCATAGGGTTAAACAAGTTAAGCAGCATACTTAAAAAATAGAAAAGTATAAAATGTAAATGGCTAGATCAGGTGGCAAGATATGTGTATCACCTTCACTTGACACATTTATAGGGAAACAAGAAATATTAAGCCATTAGCAAATGGCATTTATAACAAGAATATATTAGTGGGCCTAGAACTGGGGGAGGGGTATTGAATCAATTATATTTGTTAGATTTTAGATAGACTTCTATATTGGGGCACTTTAACATGGAAGTTTACATTAGGACAGAAGACAACTCAGAGGAGGCCTCCTTGTCCTCCTTGTCCTCATTTTTGTATTTTTTCAACACTGTAGACCTGCATTTTGTATATGTATTATTTTTCAAAGAAAATTAAAATATACAACCCAGTCAGTACAAGTACAAGGGCTTACGCATAAAATGGTCAATCACAACTAGTTTTGTAGCACTGAAAATACTGCAAGATAGCAAAATTTATCTTGTAAGAATTTACAATAATGGAGCATGAGGCACTTCTATTTGACTGTATGTACATGTTGTTTTTTTAACTTCATCAGGGCTCATCAGTTCGATCGAAATTTCCAATTCATCATAAATCCAGTTGCCACTTCGACTCTATGACAGTTTTTACCCAGTTTCAGCATTCAATTATTTTTACGAATTTTTACTGATAAAATGATTTATTAACCCAAAATCTTGGTCCCATTTCTAGTTGTGGTGACATGTTGACAAGTTCCTCATGGTTAA
>JAOBYE010607187.1:0-12257 GCA_025403585.1 Parazoanthus swiftii
TTTCTGTTTAATCCTTTCTTCTTAGGTGAAATAGTCGCAGTCCACTTGTCGGTCTGTTTCCAGACTTCAGTTCAGCTATATACATACATACATACATACAAACAAACAAGCAGAAACAGAGAGAGATTAACAGACAAACAGACACAAACGGACAGACAGAGGGACAGACAGACAGAGACACAGATAGACATACTTGATGACTTTCCCAAGGAGGCTCTTCAAAGAGAATTTCCCTAACCTATCACAATTATCTTATAATACAAATTTTCAAAACACTACTTGCAGCAAATAATAAAAATATCAATACCAATAAAAATGATAACGAAAAGTTCGAAATCTATATCTCAACAATTCCAGAAACCTTTATTAAGTTCATGTCGAATGAAGCGTTGAAAAACATCTACACTTTCTGAAAGTTTCAAGGCGAGGTCTAGAGAGTTCCATATATTTTTTGCTCTGTAACGAATATTAAGAATACTTCACCCAGTAAAGCCATTTCTTAAACATCAGTGAGTGTTTTGCTAAAAAACAAATGTATCTGTTTTTCCGACCAATATTTTAAGGTAATAAAATTATAGGAAGTAAATTGTTTATGATAAGTCGCTTAAAGTCGTAACCTCCTAACCAAATTTTCCTTAAAAAGAACGGCTTATGTCGCCTAATATGATTTTTGACTGTGGCGGTTATACAACTCTTTGTGACTTAAAACAAACATTTAAACGTTTAAACATATCCAAAGTTATCCAATGATATCTGCATACCAATGTTGGACATTTGTTGGATGTAATTTCAACCAATCAAATTTTGATCCAACACAATCCAACAGTATACTCAAATGGATCCAACAACTTGGGTCATAGAATGTTGGATGTTATTCCAACTTGCTGAATCCATTACTGACAAAATGTTATCGCATTCCATAGATCCAAAGCTTACCACATACGCTGTGGAGAGTATTCAAGACAAATCAGATGCAATGCCGCATAATACATTCATAACAATTTCAACTCCTGGCGCAACCTACGAACGCAAGGTCCACTGCAACATCACTTCTGTGAAGGAGGAATCATTGACCTCGTGGAACATGACTGTTGGAACAGATCCAGTAAACTCCACACTTTTCGGTTATTCGTACGACAGGGTGACCAAAGACTTTAACATCACTCTCAAGACCAACATGACTGGGAACTTCACAGGGAAGTACTGCCACAGCACCTGCCTCAAAACCAAGCGTATTAGCCGTGAACTTATCTGGAACGTGACTCTGTGGAATAGAACGATCGATCACAACTGTACTCTAAATAACTATACCAACCTCTGGACATTTGTTTCCAACTTTACTGTTTATAATCGCACAACTGGAACGCCAATCACCACTCTGTACCTCAACACTTCAGTGGGCAAATATTACTTTGACAAGATGACAGGCAACCTCACCCTTAACATGACGCACCAACCAGCCAATTTCACTTGGTTGCTACAAGGTGTTCATAACATGACAAAAGGGTCTACAAATATAAGCTCTAACGTGTCAATGCCCTACTGGAGCACGCCCCTGTTGAACCACAATATCACAGTTAACATGACGTACGTAAACACTACTACCGAGAAAGGACTTCAAGTTAACGTAAGCACAAATGGATCACAAGCTTTTACCTTGTACGGAGGCTACCAGAACTTAACCCACAAGGCCAAACAAAACATTTCTGTGTTCTACCTTAATAGCACGTACTGGAACAAAACCACCAAACTTAATGTTACTTTCCTGCGGGAGCCACATTTGAAAATGTCCCTTGTGAACATTACCCACCAAAATAAGTCACTAACTGTGAACACCACGTGGAACCACCTTGAAACTGTAAAGAATGTGAGCATGAATATCACCTTTATGAACCACAGCCTGGTGTTTCTTGGAGCTTTGAGGAACTACACATTGGAGAAAACTTTGTGCTTAAACGGCACCTACCAAAATGGAACCGCAGGGAACTATACACTTCTGAGCACCTGTCTGACATTCCAGAACACCACCGAACGGAAGTCCCTCTTGTGGAACATCACGAACGAGAACAGAACAGTGAGCTTGAACACCACGTGGTTTATGAAACCTAACCTGAGAGGAATCATGGTTAACTGCAGCTACATGAACAGCACCTTACTGAACATGACTGTGGTCCACACTAACAGTACTACCCTCAAGACGTTGAACTTCAATATGACATTTGGTAATTACACGGCAGAACTCAACCACACCTACTTCAGCACTCAATTGTTGGAGACTGTTGATGACATTAACAGCATTAACATCTCCCACAGACTTAGAAACGGAACACGCGTGCTAATTAACAACAGTTACATCCTAACTTTCTACGAATCCACGACCAAGAAGGACTTGATTTTAAACCTTACATTTTGGAACAAAACCTTTGGGACACAGATGACCTATTGGAACAGGACATTGCCTGAAAAAGGACCCTGGCACATTGTAAGGGTCCTAGGATATACCCCGAACAAGACCCTTAACTGGACTGGTTCGTACAGGAACACCACAGAGATGCTGAATGTATCCTCAATTTTGGAGTACGAGCCAACGAAGATTTTGAACCAAAGCATTGTGTTGAATCGTAAACTCAACCATTTGAATATCTCTCTGCAACTTCACCCGAATTTCACAGTCGCGGTAAACAGTTCGGGAACATTCTGCACTAAGATTAATATAACCACTAACGTGACCGTATTGAACAATACTTTGCTGTGGCACGGGTTCCTATCCAATAAGGTAAGTTCGAAACGGCAATAACAGTTTATACTAAATTAGGTTTTCAATTAGTCCACTGTCGACAAATATAGTTTAACAACGTGGTTCAATGTGTAGACCGACGAGGAGACGGTAGTCTCTCTTTCTGTGCAAACATTACGTTTAGCATCCTTTAATGTTTTATAAATTTAGATTTGAAATAATTTTGTCAATGTTTAAGCTGTAAGTTTTAAATTTAGTCTTGGTCTAACTAGTGCATTGCTTATAACTGCTGCGCGTAACTCTAAAACACTCCTTTTCTGTAGAATTTAGGAACTTAGCGAAGAAATTTTGGGTTAAAAAACACTTAAAAGAAAAATGAAGCAGATGTATGTGACTATCAGTTCTTTCCATTCCCTTTTTGAAATATAACCTATACAATCGTTAGCTATTACCCATGGTGGTTATTACAATAATAGGTAGTATTTAATATCACCTATTCAATGCTCTGAATTGTATTCCGAGATCAGTTTATAGTGTAGTTCAGCAATTCCTAACGGCTATGCAAGAAAATATAAATGTTACTGTTGCTGTTGTTTTTGTTAATATCGAAGAATTAATTATTGGTTTTTCCACTTAATTTAGTCTCTGGTATCTAACCTGACACTGTGGAATCGTACATTGGAGATTGTGAGCCGAACCTGTAACAAGACCCATTCTGTCCTGCTGAACGTGAGCACGTGGCATCATACCAACCACTCAGCTTTGAACGGTTCAATCACATGGTACCTAAATGCTACCAAGAGAATGATGTACCTGAACTTTACCACACTGGACCATCCGCTGAACGCCACCTTGTACCTGATCGCCTACTCGCGCAACCGATTCCACTTCAATGCCACCATATATCGGCGAAATGGCACTGAGGTAGGCTCATGAAGTATCATTTTTAAGACAACATAGACACCGCGTTTCATTGTGTAAACTACAGTGTTTTATAGAAATTTCGGCCCCTGAGAAAAACTGTATCTAAACACTCATAGAAATACGATAATTTTACGTGTGTAAACATCAACTTCCTCTCTATGCAAAACTCGTACTGGCTAATCACAATAATGACCTTTCATTTGTGTTATTAAATTTTCCTATCATCGTCTTGCTGTGTTTATTAACTAATTACTCTTCGAACTCTTCGGCACCCAGTCGGAGCTTCCATACCATATTTGCAGTTGTTTAAGTAGAACATTGCTTGCAACACTAATGGTAAAAACTCTTATACTTTATTTTTACCAGCAATGGTAAGATTGTCTAATCACACGGCGATAAAACTTCAAACAACCGCATGATTAACTGCCTTCTTACGCTCTTTTGAAAAGGTGTACAACGAAACTAGTCTTGAGTTGAGAGAAGATGGAAAAACCTACACGAGGATCAATAGTACTACCTTCACAACTGGCTGGCGCATGCTCAATAACGCGACCTTCGACATTCCTACCAAGCTTCTTAACGTGACCGTGAATGTCACATCGGGTGGCGTGAACGTGACCGTGTGGGGTAACCACTTCCGGTACGTGCTAACAAACATCACCGAATGTTTGAAGAACCTGAACCATACCACAAATATCCAGAATCTCACCACGCTTCTATTGAACGTGACGTCACGCAGTCTCCCCAGTGTGCACGCCAATTATACAACGTATTACCATAACAAGGCATTCAATATGTCACTATTCTGGAACAACCTTACGTTTGTAGTCTACAACATATCTAAGAGTAACATATCTGTTGAAAACATGACTGAGGAAATTATCACTATCTGGAGAAATTTCACCGATAGCATCAATAAGACACGTCTAATTGGCAATCTGACAGAGATGATAGGAAATATTACCGTACCACTGACAAACCGCACTTTTGGCAACGTGACACTTGAGCTAAGGTGGATAATGCAGAACTGGAGTGACTTTGGTGTCAACGTGACGCGAAATTTCACCATTTGGATGAACAAGACCGTGGAGATACTTGGTCACGTGACAATGATCAACAAGACCATTGATCAACATTTGATTGATATGATTCCAGTTTGGCGGAACTTAACCATTGAGTTGTTAAACGGGACGGTGAATGTGACAACCTACCTGCAAAACCTCACGCTGTCTCTTCGCAATGTCACGCACAACGTAACTGGTGAGTAACCCACTTTATATTGTTTCTTCTAAACTAGAAGTTAGCAATGCTAATGGCAGTGATACCGTTTTACTATGTTACGGAAAACAGGTCATTCCAACCGGTTCATTTGCTTAAAATTTTAGCAAAGTTCAAAGACTGACTTCTCGATTGGTATAAATCGTTCTCCAGTTTACCCAAAAATCCTTGCACACGTGCGTGTAACAGAAACTCTAAACCTGTCATGACCGAGCAAATCCCCGAACAAAGATCCGGAAAAACGAAGGACAAATTTCTCAAAGCAAACAGCTATAGCTTTTTTTCAATATTTTTTTTCAATCGTTCCAACGATATTGCTCTACTAAAGGATGCAAACGAACAGTCATGGTGCGACATGAAAGGATTTTAAAAAGAGTGAATTGAAACTTGCGTAAGTTGTCTCTAAGTGTTCCGTCAAGAAAACCGCTATAGGTTTTCGAGAATTCTTGTTTTAATGAGCGTCCTGCACCAACCTTCAAACCAAAACAAAAGCAAACACCCGTGAAGCATATTGACTGGAGCTTTGATGTTCGTAATTTGAAGTTTAGAGTACTTCCTGTGTCACTCATTGATGCGTCTGGCATCAAAGCAATAATTAAATACTTTATTTATGAAGGTAACACTTAAACATCAAGAAGGCATACCTTACCATGGATTTTCCTACCTTTTTTGCGAAACGTGAGTAGGTTCTTTTAAATCTCCTGAGATAGCATTCTAGGAGACTAGTCTGACGGCTTAACGTCCCTGTTCCCGGGCAGTGCTGCGGGAGAAAATCACAAATAGTTCAACCCTCGGCAAGACCTGGAATTGAACCCAGGACCTTCGATCGATAGCCAGGTTTCTAACCAGCTCCAGCCAACCACGTTCACTAGAAACTACAAAACTGAAAATCTTCTAAACTACATTCAAATTCGGTTTCTTTGTGGCAAACTTGACAAACACATTTCCTTTATGGTGTTTTTATCCAAATACGCACAACGAGGCAGAACAGTAAATCATATTATGTATTGTGACATGAAAGCCTTTGTTTGTCCGTCTGACAAAGTTTACATTTTTGATATTGAGGAAACATATAAGCAATAATTGACCTACGCAATTCATGTACATTGCATTCCTTTTGGCATGAATCGGTTTCTTGTCGCTGATTCAGTTGTTTGTGTTTCAGAATATTTTATCAACGTGACGCATCCAATCCTTCGTAATCTCACCGAAACGGTTCTTGATACCATCAGTCGCCACATCAACAACAATTCGTTCCTTGGCGGTGTAGTGCACCCAGGCTGGAATATTCTCACCACCACACATAACATCAGCTTGTTAAACCTCACCATGGAAACCATTCATACTCTCGCGTGCAATACTTCCTTGGAACTGCTGCTGCCTGTAATCCACTACCCGGTCAATATCACAACATATTTCCACAATATAACCAGGAACAAGACTCTAGAGGAAACGATCAGAGTGTTGGTGAACAAAACATTGGAAATGTACAACATGACTCTTAGACTGCCAGAGTTCTACCTTAACCAGGTGACGACATGCTATTTTATTTATAATAGTAATAATAATAATAATAATAATAATAATAATAATAATAATAATAATGATTTTTCTAACAGGATCATCGTTACCCCCCTACGTCCGAGGAAGGGGGTTAAATGGACCCCCTACAGTTTTTTCCGACCTAAAATCTGTAGCTTTAAAGCAATCAAAATGAAGCATTTTTGACGTTAATTAAATGACGGCATCATTTATAATTTGTGCAAACTTAATTATTAAAAGCAAAAATTGGATCAGAAAACTGGATTTTCATGACAAAATTTGTTCCAATTTCTTCTTTCCCTTTTTTTCTTCGTTACTTTCCTATTTTAGGCTGCAGTTTCATGTTTGTTTGTTTTCCTCAAAACAAAATTTTCGAAAAATCTAAGATGGCGGCCAAGATGGCGTAAACGCGGATAGTTCCATCTGAAAACACGTGTCAGTAAGAGTTTAAAAGAATATACCGCTAGGGCAATGTGCACTATTAATATGTGTGTGTGTGTGTGTTTCAATGTTTTATGTTTTTTGGTAAGCATATGTAGGATTACACGAGTAAAAGGTGTTTTGAATTACTGACTAATCGTTGATATATTTCTGATTTCTCATCCAATGCCCTTCTTCGTTTCAGATTCACACGTTCCTCACGGACTACACGGATCTCGTCACTACGGTGATGAACGACACGCTCAATGTGCTTAACGTGACGTCGAACAAGAAACTGGTTGAAATTTTGAACTTGTATTTGACGAAGGTAAATAGCCACGAAGTGGTTTCTAGTCATATGATAACAGCAGTGGTCCGTAACAATAATGACAACAATAATATTTATAATAGCAATAATAATGATTAAGATGATAATGGTAATTATGATAATAACAAACACAATAATATTAATAACGACGGTAATAACAAAAATCAAAGCCTTGATAGTTTAAAGAGCAGATTAACTGACTGCGGAGATCTTTGCTTGTCAAAAAAATATCTCGAGTGCACGAGTGAGCAAAACAGACAAAATTTGCACGCATCTCCAAGCGGTCATGTGATATTTTGTTTATTATCTAAAAAGAGATCAATTCTAATTAGAAATAGTTTTGAGGGATGAAAATGATGAAATTAAAAATATGACATGCCAGAAAAATTCTGATCAAACACTTGTGTCCTATGAAAACCATCTCGACATCACAGTAACTGCCGTGTTGTGCGCATTTTCATCGAATAAGAAAAATTAATTGACTGATAATGGTGTAAAAATGCGTTTCTTATTCGTTTTCCCCATTTTTTTAGAAGGAAAACATGAGTAGAAGGCTGTGGAGCATGACAGTGGAGTTATTACAGTCGAATATGAGCACTCCCTTGAATGAAACCTGGGCCAAACTGAACCTAACTGAGTACTACAACAACTGGACACACAGGTCAGTTGGGTCAGCTCTGAGCACTTAACATAGAAACTAAACCGCAAGCAAAGTCAACAACCCTACTCAGATTGTGATTTTTCGAAGTACGCTGATTTGATTGTGGAAAAATACTTGGCCTTCTGAGGGTTAAACATTAACCTCTTAGGAGACTACTTCCTGCAGGCGACACTCAAAATAAAGTTGTTTGCTTTTGTTGTTTTACTTTCCAATTAATGATGAAACTATGATCACGGTTATGTTTTTGTTTATAACTTTGACTATGATTATGACTGTGATTATGATTATGATTATGATTAAGATCTTGATGACTTTGACTATGACCAGATAGTGATTTTGATTATGAATATGAAAACGATTATAATCATGATTATAATTAGGATTGACTACCATTATGACTACAATTACCATCATGATTATGATTTATTATAGTAATAAAACCTTACGATTGTGTTAAGTGTGACTGTCGCTGCTATTGATATATATTTTTTTTATTTCCTAGCATGCCATGGCAGCGCTCTACCATCCAGACCTGGAACACAACAATGTTCAAACTGTTATCAACGGCAAGGAACCATACTTGGGAAAACTATACGCGATACTATTTGCCGAAACTAATTAACACTACAACAAACCTCATTGAGGAAATAGTGTATGGCGAATATTGGTACTTTTACCTTTTTGGTTACCAAGCGACAAATACCACAGTGTTGAAGGGCACATGTGAAAGCGTTTCGCTGCTCCCACTAGAAGTCAGAATAAATTACACTCGATTATTCTACGATACATGGTATGGATACAATAATTTGTCCGCTCCAGCGTTGAATATCACTAGAAACTGGACCGTGTACTTCCTTAACACCACTTGGGTAAGTGCATTGCGGCAAGTTATAATTATTGTTTTCTGGATAAATTTTTGAACATTAACAGCATTTGACCTGACAATGTTGAGATATTTTAACACGCTTCCTAACACTCATGTTAAACTGTGTTAGCTGATAGCGAGATAATGTTGCGATTAGGGCTAAGACAAAGGTGGTCGAGTTTTATCTGCAACTTATAGTAAGATGTACTTGTTCTTCTTTCTTTAACTGACAAGCTATTTGGAGCAACTTTTTGTGAATAGGATATAAAAAGAGACAGAGTTCTAGGTTTCTATCATTGGTCATATGTCCAACGGACCTGCCTTTTCCAGTGTTTCATTCCAGTTAAAACTGTCCCCTATGGATTTAAACAGATATATTATACCAGACAAGTTTAGTTTTGATATACTTTCATGGAAGAAAACCAAACTCGGGAATTATTAAGAGGCGGACAGGAAACGCAAAAATACTCTTTATAGTAACAATCAATTAGGAATACTATACAGTCTCATGGTTTAATAACTTGTTCCATTGTCGTTTTGTACACAGAATATGACAACGATGGCTCTTAATCTAACCACCAACTGGACTCGAAGTGTAAGTTTCTTCCTGAAACTTGTTCAAAAGGGGAGAGCTTTGTTTAAAAGGGAGACGTGATCTTCCCCTTAAAATACTTTCAAAATCTGTTATAGTTTAACTATTTTTAAAAAGCTAAAACCTGTTGGTTTTGGCAACGAAGCAACACTACTACGTTTTATCTTGCTCAGTACTTTCAACAACTTTTAATTATTTCTTGTGTAAGAGCTTTTTGCAAGTGACTATATAGATATATACCTTCTTAGTGAATAGATTATTTGATTTGGTAATAGTTAATCTAATGTTTTTAAAATTATTCTGTTTAGGTACAAAATGTGACGTACCGCATCATCAACACAACAGTCAGTTTCGTGAACGGTTCTCTGGTGAATGAGACAGTAAAACATTACCACTATCTACCAAACCACTGCTACTTCAGTTCACTGAACTACACGATGAATTTCACTCATCTTCTGCTTAATACGACCAAGGGCTGGCTCAACAGTACATTGACACGACTGTACAATACAACCAACCCTTTGCTTGAAGCTTGCATTTCCAGATGCAGTTACATCCGGGAGATGAAGAAGGACGATCTACGGAAGTTATTCATACCAAAGAGTAAGTACGCATGCGTGGTTTATCGTCAACTATGAAGGAGTTCTTGCTCGTGAACAGAAGCACTTTTTTACTATAGCTACTGTAACTTATTTGACTTGACACGCATTTATAGATTTCGGTTATTATAAATAGCTTTAGTGGATTTGTCAAACTGCATGCAACATTGCTAATATCGGTTTCCGTTTGAGCTTCTATCACACATTTTCTTAAAAGAATCAGAAATATTGTTTGCAGTTCTTTGAAGTAAGTAGAAGTCACTTTTAAGCTACATTCTCTTATTTGCCAAATACCATACTTACCGTAATCGCATTGAAAACACTTTTGCGATATTCATCCCTGTACAGTAATGACTTTGTGAGTACCCGGTCTGAAGATCTTACATTTTTTCTGTCCATTTTTACGAAGATTTTAAGGATTTCGTGTGTTGAGATTTTTGAGTAAATATTCCAGTCGCCTTCATTTTTGGTAAGGTCATTTATACCATGCATGCCTGGTTAAACACAACTTACTTGTGTATGTAATTTCTTATTATTTTTCTATCGTTTTTTTGTTTACTTACTAGCTCTTTATCTATTTAGTTGGTCACTTATGGTACTTACCTAGTAAGATAGTAATTGTTCAATCATATTTTTATTATCTATAAATTGCATGTTTTTTATTGACTATTGATTACCATTTATTAAAAACATCTTATCAGACATTTTCGTATAGTGTAGTATAGGTGGATATTTTTAGGAGTCGTATAGATTCTGGCATTAAAGAGAGCCAATTTCAGATTTCGAATTTGGTACAAAGCAGGACAAAGTTCTATTAATTATTTTTGAAAGGTTTACGATAACACACCGAAATACATAAACCTCTGTCTTACTGAACACTTTCTTCCTGTTTGTTTCAGATAAAAAAGCCATGATTTTCGGGCGTGACCACTTCTATACTTTCGACAAACGTCACTTCCGGTTCCCAGGTTATCGGACCAAAGAGTGCCTGTATTTGGCAACACGTGACTTCCGGGAGGGCAACTTTACCGTCATGACCGACAGTAACTCAATTGTCGTCCTTCTCAATGACGCTACCATCAAAATTCACCGTAACGGAAAGGTGACGTCCCACAGCAAACTTCAGAACCTTGTATTCAATGAGCTTCCGGTGCAGTTCAAACACACTGCCGTGTCACGCAACACAACCTATATCGTGGTGAATAACACGTACGGGTTTGAACTCGCCTGCGATATGAAGCACTTTGTGTGCAGTATAACAACGTCTGGGTTTTATCACAACTCCACTGCAGGTAGGTTTGCAAATAAGCAGTGTTATGGCAGTGCTTAGTATTATCATAAATATTGATGGGAAGTCGTTTTGAAATTAGAAGAAATTGCCTCAAATAGAACAAAATATTAAAAGATGTGGCGAAAGAAAAATAAGTAATTGCAGTCGACGTCAAAATCAAAAATATTCTACATTTTGGCTTAACTTTTTTCCGTTCAGCCCATCAAGAATACAAATTTGATGAACGTAATCCACTTCCATACGTGCCATCCTGCACTAAAATTCAATATCGTTTTATTCAAATTTTTTTGTTGGAACAAATAAGTCAGGTAAAGCTTGAAAAGCATAAAATTTTCTTACAATTTCACGCTAATTTTCAAGAGTTGGGTTCTTCAATCTGTTGGTGTTTCACTGTGATAAAACTTTCCTTTGGTTGAACGGTTCAATACTTTGTTGTTTAAGGTTTACTGGGAACCAATAACGGGGAACGTAGCGATGATTGGATAACTCCAGCTGGTAAAAACAGGACGAATGTTTACAGCTTTGTAAATTCGTGGAGGGTGCGTGGAGAGCAACAATGTGAATGGAAGGTTCCCGCGCGGAACACGGAGGTTCGTAAAATATATGTTATTTGGCCATAGTAAGTCTACGTGTGACAGAATATACTGGGGACAGTAACAATGTGAATGGATTGTTCTTAAAGAAAACTGGTGAGAACGCGGATGACTGAAGTCAATTGTATTAATACGTAGGAATGTGCTTAGTGTGTTTGGCTGTGGTAAAGTGTGAACAGTCGAATGCACTGGGGGAAGGAAGGGCAGAATAAATTGCAGGTTACATATGAGAACTCGATATTTGCTGTTTACATTATTGTATATTTAAGGGTAAGAGTGTGGACAAAAGAATGTACACTGGAAGAGGAAAGGAAAAGCAGTGTAAACTGCAGGTTTCTTTGGCATATCGAGATCTGCAGTTGATATGGTTGTAAGTTTAAGGGTACAAGCGCAAATAATAAAGTATCATGGGGGGGGGGGGGGGGGC